>PVJI01006494.1:0-85974 GCA_004026765.1 Micronycteris hirsuta | reverse complement strand
CCTTCTGGTCCACCCCATTGGTTTGAGTCCCAGCTTCCTTTTTTTCCCTATTGGTTCCCTGTAAATCTTCCTCCGTTATCTTTATTGTTTTGTTCATGTGATCAACTATTTCTTCCAGTTTTGTGAGCATCCTGATTACCAGTGTTTTAAACTGGGCATCTGTTAATTTGGCTATCTCTTCCTCCGTTAGTTGTAATTTAGTCTGATCTTTCGTTTTGGCCATTTTCATTCTTTTTTATCTCGGCGCCCCTGTCGGAGTCTTAGCAGTTTGTCAGTGCCTGGTAACCTGGGTCGCTTTTTTGTGACGTTTCCTCTGGGGGTGGGGCCTGGGAGGGAGCAATGGCGTCTGCTGTTCACCGCCACTCCCTATCACCCTCTGCTCCCCAGTTCCCCACTGCCTTTTCTGCCAGTCTTGGCCCTGCTGGTTCCCACTGGCCTCTCCAGTTACGCCGCCGGCCTGCGAGGTTCCCCCGTAGCTCGAGGTAGTGTTTTGTTTAGGCGCTCCCGGGGCGAGTTCCTCCGGGCAAACTGCCTCTCACTCCGCTCCTCCGCTCGGTTCTGCCCCGCTTACCGGCCTGGATGTACGTCCTCCCCAACTTCCTTGGTGTCGGACTTCCCTTCAGTTCGATTCTGTCCATTCTGGTTGTTTATATTTCGCTATTGAGTTCGTTGTTTAAACTCTCTGGTTGTGAGCGGCGGTGCAGTGCATCCACCTACGCCGCCATCTTGGCGGAAGTCCCTCATTATTTTTTCAAATAAATTTTCAATTTCTTGCTCTTCCTCTTCTCCTCTGGCCCCCCTATGATTCAGATGTTGATATGTTTAAAGATGTCCCAGAGGTTCCTTAGCCTCTCCTCATTATTTGAATTCTTTTTTCTTCCTGCTGTTCTTATTGAATGCTTTTTTCTTCCCTGTGTTCCAAATTGTTGATTTGATTCTTGGCTTCATCCCCTTCACTGTTGGTTCCCTATAGTTTTTTTTTTTTTTTTAATGCTAAATGAGTACCCAATGAGTTCCTGGAGCATCCTGATAACCAGTGTTTTGAACTGTGCATCTCACAGGTTGTTTAGCTCCATTTCTGTTAGTTCTTTCTCTGTTTTTTTTTTCTCTTCTTTCATTTGAGCCATATTTATTTGCCTCCTCCTTTTGGCTGCCTCCCTGCGTTTTTTTCTGAGTATTAGGTAGAGCTGCTTTGACTCCCTTAGTAGCAGGGCCTATTGTAGAAAAGCATACCTGTAAGTTGGATTGGGTGGAGCCTTAGGGAATCGCCAGGGCAGGGCAACCCATGTCACTGCTCTGTTGCTCTGTGTTGAGGGAGGGCTCAGAGAGTGGACAATGGTGCTGCCTGGCCTCTGGAGTTTTGTCTGGGAGGAAGCTGTCTCCCTGCACTTGACCCATTGCCAGTCACTTCACTTTCTCCCCATATGCCACTGATGCCCTTCCAGCTATTGCCCTGTTGCTGAATCCCAGAATGGGTGGGTCTGTGGGAGTCCTAAGTTTGTTACAGACCCTTAAAAGGAGTCTCTTGAGAATTCTGCAGTTTCTTCCACTGCTCCAACCTCCACTAGTTTTTATAGCCAGAAGTTACAGGGACTTATCTTCTTGGTGCTGGAAACCTGGGCTGGGTGGTCTGGTGTGGGGCTGGGATCCCTCACTCCTAAGGGATCCCACCACAAATCGTGTCCTTCCCGATTTTTATCCACCACATGTGGATGTAGGACCACCTGTTCCGTGTTTTTGCACTTCTCCATACCTATCCACCTCTCCCCACCTCTGCTCTCTGCATGTCTCTGCCCCTCCTGCCTGCCTGGATGAATATGGCTTCTTAAAATCTTTGGTTGTTGGACTTCCATACAGCTCGATTTTCTGACAGTTCTGGGTGGTATTTGTTTTATAGTCGTATTTTTTGCTATACAGGGGATGGCACAAATAAAACCACCTTTTTATTACAAAATCTTTTATTATACAATATAAGTATGTAATTATATAACATAACAATATCACACTCAAGCACACCATATGACATTTTAGGTGAAATGTTCAAATTAAGAACTATAAATTGCCCGGCTGGTGTAGCTCAGTGGATTGAGCGCGGGCTGGGAACCAGAGGGTCCCGGTTCGATTCCCAGTCGGGGCACATGCCTGGGTTGCGGGCCAGGTCCCCAGTGCGGGCCATGTGAGAGGCAACCATACATTGCTCTTTCTCTCTCCCTTCTCCTCTCTCTGAAAATAAATAAATAAAATTAAATTAAAAAAAAATTAAAAAAAAAAAAAGAACTATAAATTATTACACTCCAACCACATTCAAGCAGGTGTTAGTTCTGCCGGACCCTGTACTTGTTCGAGGAGGTGAGGCATGTTTACCTATGCCTCCATCTTGACTAGAAGTCTGGGCAAGTATTTCTTATATAATAAGTATATAAAGTTAAAAAAACTATCATGAAATAATTTTTTAGACATTAAAATCATGAAAATAAATGTAAAGCTACTTTTTTCCCTTTCAGTTGACTATTCATTATTACTAAACAGAGGAGGGTTCGTTTTCATTTGATTCTTCCATTCATCCAAGAAATATCAGATCACAGTGGCTATGTGTCCCCATTTTGGTTTTAAATTATCAATGATAGTTGCATTTCTCACAAGGCTGTGTGAAAAAGTTTAATCTTGTTTGAAATGAATGGTATAAAAATTTTGTACATGTTTATAGTGACTTGTTACAATTTAGAATCTGGTCATATGTCCATTTATTTAATGGTATATCATGAAGTAAATAATATTCTATTTTAATGTAATCTTTAATAAGAATATGCCCATCCTGTAATGTTAAGTGAAAAATTATGAGTTCATTTTGTTGAAAAGACATAGCTCCAAATGGAAATGTGCTAGCAATATTTAGTTCAGGGTGATGAATAATGGGTGACTTTTATTTATTTTTTAATATACTTTAATATATTCTAGAAAATTTTTATCATAAATAAGTTCTTTAATTATAAATTCAAGATATACTTAAAAGAAAAGGAAACCAGAAATACAGATAAGCAAAAAGTAAAAAAAAAAAAAAAAGGCACAAGAACATCCATGAAGGCATCAGTCCGTAACCCGCCTCTGTTACTTCTTTGACTTGTGATCTTCTTTCAGGTCCCTTTATGTATATTTCTGTAATTAGAGATATTGGGCTTGTTTTTTCTTTAGAAGATACAACTTTTTGGGGGGATATGTGAATTTCTTGTTTCTGACCTTAACCAGTTTTCATTTGGAATGTTTCATTTATTTATTTATTTGTTTATTTATTTATTTATTTTAAAGATTTTATTTATTTTTAGAGAGAGGGGAAGGGAGGGAGACAGAGAGGGAGAGACACAGCAATGTATGGTTGTTCCTCACGTGGCCCTCACTGGGGACCTGGCCTGCAACCCAGGCATGTGCCCTGACTGGGAATCGAACCGGGACCCTCTGGTTCCCAGCCGGTGCTCAATCCACTGAGCTACACCAGCCAGGGCCTCTTTTTTTTTATTTATTGATAAGAGCTCTTTAAATATGTACATTTATTAACTTTTGTGTATCATTTATGTTGTATACATTTTCCTCAGTTTCTCAGGTGCCTTTTAATTTAAAGTGTTTTTTGGGGGGCAGGGTTTGACACTCAAGAGTATTAAACAGTAACCAAATCTGTTAGTCTCTTCCCTTTTTATTTATGCTCTTTATGTCATGCTTGATAAGCCATTAACCTCATAATTATGTAAATTGGCTTTATGTTTCCTTCAAGTCCCTTGGAGATTTCATATTTTATATTATTATTTTTAAAATTAGGTTTTACCCTTATTAAAGTAACATAACAAAAAATATCGAACTGTAATATAACATTTGCAATGAATAAAGAAAGAAGCAAAGTCTAGTCTCATTCTCCAGAGGCAACCATCTGTACTTGTAAATGTGGTGCTTATTTAACTGTTGTTTGGCTTTTATCAATTTTTTGACGTTCTCTTAGACTTTCTATTACGACAGATTAGATTTCTCATACTACCTGTCCTTTTACATACTCTTTCCGTAATACACTCAATATAACTAAGGCACAGTATTTGGTTAAATCAACATTCAGTGCTATGTATTATAAGTATTTTATTATCATTTGGTTGCTTTCTTTTTTGTACAATGCTTCATTTTTCTTGTGGCACTTCTATGTGGCTGTTGAGATTTCTTCTCAAACTCTCAAATTCATCTATAAGATCCTAATGCAATGCCCTTTGTCCACGCTTTTTCTATATGGCCAAATTCAAAGATTGTCAGTTACATTTCCACTCACCCTGGGAACTGTATTTTATTTAATTTATTATTTTCAGGAGCAAAAATAATAGAATAGACCTATTTCTAAAGCAGATTAAAAGATCTCAGGAGCCTTTTAGCTGATCCTTGTCACTGACGGTTCCCTGGGCCTCTGCCGTTACTGACGTGCATCATACCAGCTCTGCACATGCTTTCACTTTACTGCTCCCTCTGCAAGCTGCCATACGTCTCCACTGACAAGCTGTTTCAGGCGTTAGAAGACATTTGGCCTTTCAGTGCCATATGCTTTTTGATTGTGACGTGACGGGCCAGGGTGATCCGTCATTCCACAACAATAATGTCAGTGCATTCCTGAGCCCAAACTGTTTTGCAGGGTTTGAGTAACATTGATATCAATGCCTTTTTCATTTGCAGAGGTGGAAAGAGTTGACCTACTGGTCCCGTAAGCATCAGCTTTGTCACACTGAATGGTTGGAAACCAAATCATACTATCCCTCTGTCTGCCTTGGAGAAGCATCAAGTTGTTTATGTTTGTGCATCCTCCTGTGTCTAGAACTTCCCTGTGCTCTGCCTATGCTGTTCAAAACAGAGAAAGAGGGATCATTTGGCAGGGTAAGGAGAGGACATTATTATACTTGCTGAGCCAGATGCGATCGCCTTTCTTCATTTTGTTATGAGAGAAATGCTTTCATTCATAATTGATAGGAATTTAGGAAAAGATTTGTTGGATGATGATCATTCACATAAAAGCTAAGTATCAAGAAGGCAAAATCTGGAATTCTCACTATTTCTTCAATTATATTTAGCATGCATAACACCAGTACATTATCCAACACATCTGGAATGGTCCTGATCAACCGCACAGTCTGGAAGGATCAATGTGCCTTCAATACCTAAGTTCTCCCACTAGTTTAAACCACCTTGCCTCATATTTCCTGCTTCAGAAAGCAGCACTGTGAATAGAGCAGCCAGAGTGGTGAGAAGCCTGTTGGTGGTGTCACACAGAAAATAGTTAAAGAGATTAGTGATGTATGAGGTCTGTCTGGAAAAAGTCCAGCCATTGTTAATATAACAAGAACAGTTTGCATGATATCGATGTAACCTGGCAGTCAAGGAGAGTGGACTGGAATGCGCATGTGTGAACAATGATGACTTCACTGTACTAGTCAGTGGGGGTGGTAGATGCCATTGAGTGAGCATGGGTACTGTGTGGCTGTCACATTCAAAATGACTGAGCAAGTAGAGCAACGAGTCTGCAAGAAATTTTGCATTAAGCTTGAACATTCCTCTGTGGAAACTATTCAGATGATTCAGAAGCTGCAGCTATGGGCACCTGGTGATTGGCAGCTTCATCACAACAACATGCCCACTCATGCATCACATCTTGTGTAGAGTTTTGTGACAAAACATCAAATGACCCAGGTGACTCAGCCCCCCTACAGCCCAGATTTGGTGCTCTGAGACTTCTGGCTTTTCCCAAAACTAAAATCACCTTTGAAAGGGAAGAGATATCAGACCATCGATGAGATTCAGGTAAATATGATGGGGCAGATGATGGCAATTGGGAGAACTGTTTGAGGTCCCAAGGTGCCTACTTTGAAGGGGACAGAGGCGTCATTGTCCTATGTACAATGTTTCTTGTATCTTCTTCAATAAATGTCTATTTTTCATATTACATGGGTTGATACTTGCTGGACAGACCTTGTATATAGGCAGATAATGAAAGTCTGTCCACTGGTAGAGAAAGTAGCTTTTGCTCTCTGTGGATTCAGAGGGCAGAAGTAGTATGAGTTTTAGAAGGGGAGGGTTGATAGAAAACAAGCAGTGACCTGGGGGTAGGTGCTCCATGAAAATGTGGCACCAAGGAGAAGAGGAGAAATGGAGCTGGGAGGGAAGGCTGGGCCACAGCCTGAGCTAGAACGGGAAAGGCTGCAATAAGGAAGGCCAGGCCAGAAGAAAGTAGAGTCCTTAGCCAATCATTATGATAGAACATGAGTCTTGGTTGAGGGGTGTGGTGCTCCATGAGTGTGTTCTCAGTTCAAGGACACAGTAAACGTTTCTGTTGGAGACACTGCAAGCCATTAAGATGGTGTTCACTTCTGCATTCTTTTTTAGCCACTTTCAGAATCTGACATCCTAGGCGCCTTGTTTTCCACCTACAGTGACATAAGATTTAATGATCCTCAGACATCTTTTCGTGAAATTGGGGTAGTGTGATTTTGGTAGCAACATAATCCTCATAACAAAGGTTCTGAATTGCATATTAACACTAATGACACATTTAAATACATGTCATAACTTTAAAATTTTTGTTTCAGGACATCAATGGATATTATAAAGGGGAACTTAGATGGAATTTCAAAACCAGCCTCACATTCAAGAACCCGTCCTGGGAGCAGATGTTCAAGTGCTTCTTTGGAGGTGCTCTCCCCAGAGCCTGTGTCCTTCAAGGTACTCTGCTGTTGAGGAGTGATTTAAACTCCTCCTCCTGACCTCTAGCAATTAACATCTCATTTTAAGGTTCTGCTTTAGAGGGTGTGCTTGGGCTCACAGATTTCTTGATTTTTACTTTACATCATTTTACAAGAAAGTCTGTTTCTTTCCTTATCTTCCTTCCCTCCTCCTCCCCCCTTTTTTTCTGAGTGAGGCTTATTTTTGTAAGAAAGCTTTGTATTCCAACATCTGCTATGCCACCATTGACTCTTCCTATGAAAAAGACTTATTAATTTTAAAAATGTAGTTTGGTTAAAGGCCACTAGGTGTATGTCTAGTAGGTATATTATCTGGCCATGACTTCCTTTTCTTTAATACTCTCTTTTAAAAAGAATGTAAGGTAGATTTGTTGTACAAAATTATACATCATGCTCATGTCAAAAGGCCTTTCATGTGTACAAGCCCCGTGACAAATAATTTTACTTCCCTAAAACTCTTTCAGGTCCTCCATTTAGCCATTAGGTTAGTAGAAAGAAACAGTGCACATTTAAGACTCATGATATATTGGAACACTTTTAAATTTACCCGAGTAATAACAATGGATTTAGACTGAACACGTGGCATAAAAGGCATGACAATCATTTAACTCTTGCAATCATATTGTCACTCTCCCAGCCATTTGCATATTTAAATATAGCCTAAGAAGACATGAAATTATAAAAAATCACAATGAAGTATAAAATTTTGTCAGAAAATTAACTGACTTTTATGGTTTCCAATTATACAAATAACTTTTATCAAGGAAATATCTTTTTAAAATTTGTTTCACTTTTCTAAAGTATATTTTATTGATTATGCTATTACAATTGTCCCATTCTCTTTCTCCCCTTTAAACCACTCTGCCCTGCACCCCCCACTTCCAGCACTCCCCTCCTCTTAGTTCATGTCCATGGGTCATACATACAAGTTCTTTGGCTTCTCCATTTCCTGTACTATTCTTAACCTCCCCCTGTCTATTTTGTGCCTACCATTTATGCTTCTTATGCAAGAAGCATGTGCCTTTTCCTCCATCCTCCCCCTCCCCTCTCCCCACTGATGACCCTCCATGTGATCTCCATTTCTGTGATTTTGTTCCTGTTTTAGTTGTTTGCTTAGTTCATTTTTGTTTTTTTAGGTTTGGTTGTTGATAGCTGTGAGTTTGTTGTCATTTTACTGTTTGTATTTTTGATCTTCTTTTTTTTTAGATAAGTTCCTTTAACATTTCGTATAATAAGGACTTTACCTGCCTTTCCATTCTAAATGATAGCTTTGCTGGATAGAGTATTCTTGGATGTAGGTCCTTGCCTTTCATGACTTGGTATACTTCTCTCCAGCCCCTTCTTACCTGCAAGGTTTCTTTTGAAAAATCAGCTGACAGTCTTATGGGAACTCCTTTGTAGGTAACTCTCCTTTTCTCTTGCTGCTTTTAAGATTCTCTCCTTATCTTTAATCTTGGATAATGTAATTATGATGTGCCCTGGTGCGTGCTTCCTTGGGTCCAACTTCTTTGGGACTCTCCGAGCTTCCTGGACTTCCTGGAAGTCTATTTCCAGATTGGGGAAGTTCTCCATTATTTGTTCAAATAAGTTTTCTATTTCTTGCTCTTCCTCTTCTCCTTCTGCCACCCTTATGATTCGGATGTTGGAACATTTAAAGATGTCCCAGGGGTTCCTAAGCCTCTCCTCATTTTTTTGGAATTCTTGTTTCTCCATTTTGTTCTGGTCGAATGTTTATTTCTTCCCTCTGTTCCAAACCATTGATCTGAGTCCCGATTTCCTTCCCTTCACTGTTGATTCCCTGTATATTTTCCTTTATTTCACTTTTCATAGCCTTCACTTTCCCTCTATTTTGCAACCATACTCAATCAATTCTGTGAACATCCTGATTATCAGTGTTGTGAACTCTGCACTTGATAGGTTGGCTATCTCTTCGTTGCTTAGTTGTATTTTTTCCTGGAAGTTTGATCTCTTCTTTCATTTGGGCCATGTTTTTTGTCTTGGCACACCTGCTACATTGTAAGGGCCGGAGACTTAGGTGTTCACCGGGGTGGGGTAACACACTCGCTGTGTTGTGACACTGTCTGTGGGGAAGGGATCCGAGAGGGAACAAGGCCACTTACTCAGCTCTCTGCTGGCTTTCAGTCACTTCCCCTGCTACCCACTAGCAAACTGGGTCTTTCTGGTGCTGATTCCTGGGTGGGTGGGTTTGTGTATGTTCCATGACCCTGTGGGTCTCTCCAATGAACTGTCCTGTGAGGCTGGGAGTTTCTCCTTCTGCCTTAACCCCCACAGATTTTTCCAGTCAGAGGTTTGAGGCTTTATTTCCCTGCACTGGAACCCTGGGTGGCATGGTCTGTCTTGCTCCTCAGTTGTTCCTCCTGGTTGACCCACACACAAATGTGGGACCACCCATACCACCAGCTGCCGCTTTACCCACCCCGGTCCTCCAGCTGCTGCCTTGCTGTGAATCCTCTCTGCCCGGCTGCCCATCTCTGTCCTTTCTACCAGTCTGGATGAATGTTTCTTCTTTAACTCTTTGGTTGTCAGACTTCCATACAGTTTGATTTTCTGGCAGTTCATGTTATTTTTTGTTTTTAAATTTATTTTTGTCCTTTTGGTTGTGTGAGGAGGCAAAGTATATCTACCTGCGCCTTCATCTTGGCTGGAAGTCCAGCATATCTTTTTTGAATTGTTGTTCAATTACAGTTGTCCTATGATTTTCTGCCGTGGCTCTTCCCTGCCCTGCTGACCCCACCCCCTGCCCCTCACCCACCACTCCAACAGTCTATCCCCATCCTGTTGTCCATGCATATGGATCCTTTGTACATGTTCCTTGACTTGCCACTTCCCCTTCTTTTCCCATTTTCCTCCCTTCCCTCCCTTCTGATCACTGTCAGTTTGTTCTTTATTTCCACATCTCTGGTCATATTTTGTTCTTTGTTTTGTTGATTAGGTTCCATTTATAGGTGAGATCTATGGTATTTGTCTTTCACCACCTGGCTTATTTCACTTAGCATAATGCTCTTCGGTTCCGTCCATGCAGTCTAGAAGGCTAGGAGTTTGTTCTTTCTTTCTGCTGTGTACTGGTGCATTGTGTAAATGTACCGTTTTTTTTTGACCCAGACATTTACTTAGGGGCACCTAGGCTGTTTCCAGCACTTGGCTATTGTAAATTGTGCTGCTATGAACATTGGGGTGCATAGGTCCTTTTGAATTGGTGTTGCAGGATTCTTGGGTATAATCCTAGCAATGGAATCACTGGATCAAAAGGCAGTTCCATTTTTACTGTTTTCCACAGTGGCTCCACCAGTCTGTGTTCCCACCAGCAGTGTACTAGGGTTCCCTTTTCTCCACAACTTCACCAGCACTTGCTGTTTGTTGATTTGTTAATGATGGCCATTCTGACTGGTGTGAAATGGTATCTCATTATGGTTTTAATTTGCATCTCTCTGATGGCCAGTGATGTTGAGCATCCTTTCATATGTCTATGGGCCCTCCGTATGTACTCCTTGGACAAGTGTCTGTTCAGGTCCTTTGCCCATTTTTTAATTGGGTTGTTTGTCTTCCTGGTGTTGAGTCGTGTGAATACTTTATATGTTTTGGAGATCAAATCCTTGTCCAAGGTAACATTGGCAAATATGTTCTCCCATAAGGTCAGTTCCCTTTGCATTTTGTTGATGTTTTTTTAGCTGTGCAGAAGCTTTTTAATTTGATGTAGTTCCATTTGTTTATTCTTTACTTTATGTCCCTTGCCGTAGGGGATGTATCAGTGAAAATATTGCTGTGTGGAATATCTGAAATTTTCCCACCTGTGTTCTCCTCTATAACTTTTATGGTGTCACAAGTTATAGTTAAGTCTTTTATCCATCTTGAGTTTATTCTGGTATATGGTGTAAGTTCATGGTCTAATTTAATTTTTTTGCATGTAGCTGTCCAGATCTCCCAAAGCCATTTGTTGAAGAGGCTATCTTTACTCCCTTTTATGCTTCTGCCCCCTTTGTCAAATATTAATTGACCATAGAGTCATGGGTTTATTTCTGGGCTCTCTATTCTGTTCCATTGATCTATGTGTGTGTTCTTATGCCAGTACCAGGCTGTCTTGATTACAGTGGCCTTGTAATACAGTTTGATATCAGGTATTGTGATCCCTCCTACTTCGTTCTTCTTTCTCAGAATTGCTGCAGCTATTTGGGGTCATTTATGGTTCCCTATACATTTTTGAAATATTTGTTCTATGTCTGTCAATTATGCAGTTGGTATTTTGATATGGATTGTGTTGAATCTATAGATTGGTTTGGGTAGTATGGAGATTTTAATGTTGTTAATTCTTCTAATCCATGAACATGGTATATACTTCCATTTATTTGTGTCTTAATTTCTTTCTTCAGTGTTGTGTAGTTTCTGAGCACAGGTCTTTTACCTCCTTAGTTACGTTTATTCCTAGGTACTTTATTTTTCTTGTTGCTATAGTAAATGGGATTTTTTCCCCTAACTTCTGTTTCTGATAGTTCATTGTTGGTGTACAAAAATGCCTTCAATTTCTGAATGTTGACTTTGTATCCCACTGTTTTGCCAAATTCACTTAAGAGGTTGAGCAATTTTTTGGTGGAGTCCATAGGGTTTTCTGTGTGCACTATCATGTCATCTGCAAACAATGACAGTTTTACTTCCTCCTTTCCAATTTGTTTGCCTTTTATTTCTTTTTCTTGTCTAATTGCTGTGTCTAGGACTTTCAATACTGTGTTGAATAGAAGTGGTAAAAGTGGACACTCTTGTCTTGTTCCTGATCTTAGGGGGAAGGCTTTTAGTTTTAGCCCTTTGACTATGATGTTGGCTGTAGGTTTCTTATATATGGTCTTTATTATGTTGAGGTATGCTCTCTTTAACTTTGCTGAGTGTTTTTTCATGGGTGCTGTACTTTATCAAATGCTTTTTCAGCATCTATTAATATCATGTTATTTTTATCTTTCATTTTATTTATGGGATATATTACATTTATTGATTTGCATGTATTGTACCATCCTTGTGTCCCTGGGATGAATCTTACGTGATCATTGTGCATGATTTTTTTAAAAGATTTTATTTATTTACTTTTAGAGAGGGAAAAGGAGAGAAACATCAATGTGTGGTTGCCTCTTGCGCATCCCCCACTGGGGACCTGGCCTGCAACCCAGGCAGGTGTACTTGATTGGGAATCAAACCAACAACCCCTTGATTCTCTTGCTGGCACTCAGTCCACTGAGCCACACCTGCCAGGGCTGATCTTTTTAATGTATTGCTGGATCCAGTTTGCCAATATTTTGCTGAGGATTTCAGCATCTATGTTTATCAGTGATACTGGCCTGTAGCTTTCTTTCTTTCTTATGTCTTTATCTGGTTTTGGAATAAGGATAATGCTGGCCTCATAAGAAGAGTTTGGGAGTCTTCCCTCTTCTTGGATTTTTTTGAATAGTTTGAAAAGGATGGGGGTTAGCTTTTCCCTAAATGTTTGGTAACATTCTCCTGTGAAGCCATCTGGTCCAGGGCTTTTGTGTACCAGGAGTTTTTTGATTACTGCTTCAATTTCACTAGCTGTTGTCAGTATATTCAGGCTTTCTGCTTCTTTTTGACTTAGTTTTGGAGGATTATGCTTCTAGAAATTTGTCCATTTCGCCCAGGTTTTCAAATTTCTTGACATATACTTGTTTGTAGTAACTTCTTACAATCCTTTATATTTCTGTGGTATCAGTTGTACTTTCTCCTCTTTTGTTTCTGATTTTATTAATTTGCATCTCTCTTTTTTTTCTTGGTGAGTCTGGTTAAAGGCTTGTTGATTTTGTTTATCTTTTCAAAGAATCGGCTCCTGGATTTCTCGATCCTTTGAATTGTTCTTTTTGTCTCTATGTCATTTAATACTTTCTTTTTCTTTTCTTAAAATATCTAAACTTGGTGTTTTTTTTTTTCAAGATTTCATTTATTTATTTTTAGAGAGAGGGGAAGGGAGGGAGACAGAGAGGGAGGGAGAAAGAGCAATGTATGGTTGCCTCTCACATGCCTCTCACCAGGGACCTGGCCCGCAACCCAGGCATGTGCCCTGACTGGGAATTGAACTGGGACCCTTTGGTTCCCAGCCCATGCTCAATCCACTGAGCTACACCAGCCAGGGCCCAAAGTATGTAGATTTTGAGCCTGGCTTTTGTCTAATGGCACAGTGCATTTGAGACTCAGCTATGTTGCATGTATCAGTAGTTCACTCCTTTTTATTGCTGAGTAATATTCCATTGTATGGATGTACCACAATTTGTTTATCCATTCCCCCATTGAGAAATATTTGGGTAGTTTGCAGGTTTTGGTGACTATGAATAAAGCCATTATAAATATTTATATACTGAATTTTTTAGAGGGAATAGGTTTTTATTTCTCTTAGGTAAGTATCTAGGGGTGGGATTACTGGGTTGTATGGTAAGTGTATGTTTAACTATAAGAAACTCAAACTGTCTTCTGTTCCCACCAGAAATATATGAGAGTTCCAGCTGTTTTGTATCCAGTTGATAGTTTTTTTAAAACAGCCATTCTAATAGGTTTACAAAAGTAGCTCTTTGTATTTTAACTTGCATTTCCCTGGTGACTAATAACGTTGATATGTTTTCATGCGCTTATTTGTGGTCCACATATCTTCTTTGGAAAGTATATGTTCAGTTTAAATATATATAAAATTAAAAAAAATTTTTTTAAACAGTTTTGTTTTCCTGTTGTTCACTTTTGAGGGTACTTAATATATTCTAGATAGTGATTTACAAATATCTTCTCCCAGTCTGTAGCTTCCCTTTTAATTTTTTTAATTGTGGCTTTGGAAGAGCATTTTATATTTTCTCAAGTGTAACTTATTTTTTCTTTTGAAGATTATATTATCTAAGAACTCTTTGTCTAACTCAAGATCCCAAAGATTTTCTCATTTTTTTTCTGAAAGTTTTCTATTTTATCTTTTACATTTAGGTTCTTTGTAGTCTCTTTTGTTACCAGTGAGAAGGCTTTTGGTGAGCCCCATATTTATTTGAGTGTGGGTTGTCTAGTTTACGTGTTTTTCTCTGATTGCTTTGTTTTCTCTTTGTCTTGTATCTACTATTACTTACCTAGGTATGAATTTATTTAATTTATTCTTCTGGAGACTAGTATGTCTTCAATCTAAGAATTTGTATGTTTTGTTTATTTTGGAAAATTTTTAGCCATTGTGTTTTCACATTTCAAATATTTCAAAAATATTTTTTCTATTTTGTCATCCTGGAAGTCATATTAAATGTCTGTAGAATCTTTCCCTCTATCCTTCATGTCTATTAGGTTCTTTTTAATATTTTCTATTCATTTATTTCTCTGTGCTTTATTAAGGGGGATTTTTAACATGTATTTTGTAATTTTTGAATTATTATTTTATATCAAATCTGGTTTTTAACCTATCCCCTGAATTTTTAAATTTAATAATACAGTTTTAATTTCTGGAAGTTCTTTTTAGTTTATTTTTAATCCATCTGTTCTTTACCATTGGACCTTGATCTTTTTTTAATTTTAAAAATAACAAATAAAATATTTATATGATTATCTTTATCAGCATTTTAATATCTTAAGTTTTTTTGTTTATTGTGATTCTTGGTTATTGTTGGTAATATGTTCACAGCTCTTAAACTTTTGGAACGTAAGCTGGGAATTTTATGGAACCTGATTTGAAACTGTCTTCCAGAGCAGGCTTGTGTTTGCTTCCACCAGATGTCTCAGAGGTGTATCACTAGCGTGAATTCCTCTCTCTCTCTCTTTTTTTGCCAATTTTTCAGCTTTAAGCATCCCAGAGCACATGAATAATATAAATTGGAACCCAAACCGAAATGAAGCATGACCCTGTGGTTGTAAACATCAGGGAAGGCTTTTTCACATTTGTATCTTCATTCTTACTCTGTGCTTTTGGCTAGATGTGTTTTTCACTGAGGATACACGTCTTTGAGGCATCTAGCTTTATGGAGCAGAAGAGGGAAGTTTCCTTTCCATATCCTTGCCCTCCCCTTTTTTTAAAGATACTGATTTTCTTTTTCTTGTTTTTTAAGAAGATTTCATTTATTTATTTTTAGAGAGGGGAAGGGAAAGAGAAAGAGGGAGAGAAATATCAATGTGTGGTTGCCTCTAATGCTCCTGCTACTGGGGACCTAGCCTGTAACCCAGGTGTGTGCCGTGACTGTGAATTGAACCGGCAACCCTTTGATTCACAGGCCAGCACTCAGTTCACCGAGCCACACCAGCCAGGGCTAAAGATACTGATTTTTAGAGAGAGGGGAAGGGATGGAGAAAGAGAAGGGGAGGAACATAATGTTAGAGAGATACATCAATCGGTTACCTCTCCAGTGCCCCCAACTGGGACCAAAACCCAAGGTGTGTGCCCTCCTTTCGGCTTGCAGGATGGCGCTCTAACCTACTGAGCGCACTGGTCGGGGCAATCAAATTCTTGTCTTGCATGGATCCAAGGCCTATTCTCCTACCATTGCATGGGTGTTAAAACCTAAGCCCAGAGTTTTCTAAGTCCCGTACATTCTCATTTGTCTCTCGTTTTTACTCCTACCCCCACCCCAGCCAGGAGCCAGGGCAGCTGCTTTAAGGATTTATAAGGCTCCTGTTACTAGTTTTTAGTTTCCTTTTATTTTCTGTCTACTGGCAATTTCCCTAATGTTCTTGTGAGCTCATCTATGTATTTCTAAATAGATGGAGGGTTTTAGTTCATTCAGTTTTCCAGAGACCCAAAATTGGAATCTGAAAACAATTTAGATTCTTTAGTTCCAAGCATAGTGGTTATAAACCTGAACTCTAAAGTTATGGGTTTAAATTGGGTTCCACTGACCATATTTTATGTGATTTTGGGAAAATTACTTTGACTCTCTGTGCCAGTTTTCTCATCTGTTCAAACCTCATAGGCATGTTTTAAAGATAAAATGACATGAAATATTTAAAGTTCTTAGAATAGTGACTAGTGCTTAGTAAGTATTCAGTACGTTTTAGTTATTGGTTTCAATTCTTCAACTCAGTCCTTTCTATGTTATTCATAGCATTCAGCATAAAGTCTGGTGCATAGTAAGTATTCACAAAATATGTGCTCAATAAATTTAGAAGGAAGATTTTCCACTTTATGTAGGTAGGATTATACACGAAGACCTGACACAATTTGGAGTAGCATAGAATTGGTATTTCTGCTTATATATTCCTGGATGATGATTTTCCTGTAAAGCAGCAACTTCACAATATTGGCACACAGGTTTTAATTACATAGATTAATACTGCTTCGTTCAAGACTTATTTAGAAGAGAAGTATCAGTGATCACTTCAAGTAAGATTTCATTTTAACCCACTAAGCTACTGTTAAAACTCTACCATATTCGTTAGTTAACAAGGACTTTGATAATTATATCAAAAGGAAAGCCTCCTAAAAATTGTGATTTGTGTTCATCAGGTTCATGGAAGGTAAGGTTTGTGTTGGGCTGAGGAAGAAAGCTGCAGATATACTGCATGCTGACTGCTGACTGCAATGATGCAATGTCTGAGAAACCTTGTATATTGTCAGAATGATAAATCCTGGAACTTTGATTAGTTTTATTGTTCAAATTTGGCTTTTATTAATATCTTACCAAAATTTTCTATGTGACAGAAAATGAGTTTAAAATGCTAGATATTTAATGACATTTCTTTAGTAATAATAGATTCCTTATTCTAAAAATTTTGGTTTATTGTTGCTTATGAAAAATTTTCCTGAAAAAACCTATAGTTGTAATTTGTGTAAAAATCTGATGTCTCTCAGGAAGGTAATCTAATAGGTTTTTAGAAAGGTTTTTATAGTGTTTACTTTTCCTGGGACTAACATGCAAGGTATGGAGTGAGGGATGTGGAGCAAGGAAAAATGGAGGTGGAAAGTGGCCTTGAGAATGAAGAAGGAAGGAAAATCGTACACACAGGCAACGGGCCGAAGAGCAGGAGGGTTAGGAACAGAGAGGCTAGTGGGCAATGCATGGGCTGGGGAAGATGGGTGGGGCCCTATGGGTAAAATTGTGAAACGGGCCAGGTTTGCCTTTTGTCCTCCAGCTCATCTTTTTGCCTTATGGCTTCCTGCTCGTTCTAAGAGTTGGGATTGCATGGGGTGATACGTGTGAAAGGTCTCTGTGTATCCTGAAGTGTGTGCTATCTGAGTATATTGCTAACATCTAGTTATCTTTTGTCTGTTCTGTATTCCCCTATATAAAAACTCATTTTCAGGGTAAGGATGGCTAAATTCATTTATGCTATGATACAAATGACTGACAAGGCTCATGTGACCTCGCCCAGCAATTTCAGCAGAACTATGTAGCCTTAAGGATTTACTGGATATTATGGAATTTCAGATTTTACCTGGCCTTCAATAGATGTATGTTTTTGAACAGGGAACCCTCTTTAACACCTCTGAGATTCCATAAAGAAGGCGTTGTTTTGTTTGTTTATAAATTGGGCCTCCACTAGTTTCATTCTGTACTGGATCTGTTTTCTTCTCTGCCAAGTCGGGTCGCAGCGCCTTTACCCTTGGGTCATTGTGTGGAATGAAGGAGGTGGTGTGTGTAAGGTACTCAGCACAGGCTAATAGTAATTCATCAATAAATGGTGGTGATAATTGCCATTTCACTGGCTCAGCTCGTTTCTGTTGGGATTTATGCACCAGTTCAGGTGAACAGAGACGCTCCTGCAGTCCTGTATCCCTGGCAGTTTATTCTCAGCACCACCAGCCTTCTGCCTTGGAGGTTAACAAGGTGGCAGTTACAGTAGGAGAGATCGATCACAGGCAGCAGAGGACGGAGCACAAGGGCTGCAGCAGTCAGTCCGTCCGCTGGGAGGGAAAAGGTCCTTCTCTCAGAAGTGGCTGCTTCTCTCTCCCTGAGGTTTGACTCTCCCTTGGGCTGTGTTCATTTCCACCTTGACTCTCACTGCCGTGCGCAGTCCTCAGGGTCCTATGATCCCTGTTTTCTCCTGACTCAGCCATGGATGTCTTTTCTTGTTCTCTCTCAGGAAAACACAGCTGCACCAACGTGGTGTTTTCGAAATGAACTTTGCTAAAATGGAAAGAGAAACCATAATGAAATAGAAAAACTATGAATAGCATAAAAACAAATTAATCACCAAAGCACATGATTCTGGCTTGAAGGAGTTCAGTAGAACCACATCTCAGTTCAGACTATTCACTTTTCAGCTATTCAGGAACCAGCCACATGTGGCTCGTGGCTGTGGCATCGTGTCGGACAGCACAGCTCTTAACCTCTGACTCTTCACCTGAGCGTGAGTTCAGGGAGCAGGGACCGTCACGCCTCGTTCCCAGGGCTGGCCTGGCAGCGGTTCTCTTCAGGACTGATTCCTGACTTTTCGCCGTTATTGCTAGAAATTGCTACAGAATGGTGCATATTTCTTTGGTACAAATTCTTATTAAATTTAACTGTGTGGTTATATTGCATTTAATTAAAAAGTGTTATTCTCCTAGAATACTTTAATGCTAATGTATATATGTTCTCTTATATACTTCTGTTATCTAAAATAGTCTAGAAATTTAAAGTTTAAAACCATACATTATTTTGGAAAACTGTTTCTTTGGAAATAACTTTTAGGTTGATACTGCAGTCAAGTTGAACTCTGATGAAGAGGGCCACTCGTTAAGCAGCGATCCAGAGGGAAGGAGAAGCCATGATGATGATAAAGGGGAAAACTACATTGAGAAAATAAAACTGGCTGGAGAGGGGTCAGGTGAAGATTTGAACTTGGTTCAGCATCAAATAATCTCTAAATGTTCAGGTAGGTGATTGGCTAATGATAATTATAGATGTTAAAATACTAGAATTAGATATGTTTTATATCAGTTAAGTAGAAATAATTAAAAAATAGGTTATTATTTTGTGAATAAGCAGTCATCAGTTATTATTTAGAATAATATTGAGTCCTTAAATATACTTAGAAAAATAATATGTCATTTAATAAAATTGTTATTGTGACCATTTTACATTAATCAAGTAGGAAATATTTCTGCATTTTTATTACATGAGTTATTATTGATCTTTTTGATGACTAAAATTGCACAATAAAATGTATCCTGATACTTTTTTAGGGATAATCCCATTTGATCTTAGTAACTTTTGGATTTTAAAAAACTTCTTTTTTCATGGTTATTAAATTAATACTGGTCAGAGTGAATTAGAACAGCAGTTCTCAAAATGTGGGCTGCAGAGCTCTGGGGATCTCTTGAGACCCTTTCAGGGGCTCTGCAAAGTAAAAACTACTTTCATTATAATACTGACATAATATACTAGTAATATGGTTTATCATAATACTGAAATAATCTATTTGCTTTCTTGCCCAATGAATGGGTATTTGCACTGATGGTACAAAAGCAGTGTTGGTAAAATTGCTGATATTTTGCCCTGACTGGTGTCGCTCAGTGGGTTGGGTGTTGTCCTGCAAACTGAAAGGTCACCAGTTTGATTCCCAGTCAGGGCACACGCCTGGGTTGCGGGCCAGGTCCGTGGTTGGGGGCATGTGAGAGGCATCTGATGGATGCTTCTCTCTTGCCTTGCTTTTTCTCTCCCTCTCTTTTCCCCTCCCTCCCTCTCTCTCTCTAAAAGTAAAATAAAATCATGTAAGAAAATTGCTGATACCTTAGTACGAATCAAGGCAATGGCATCAAATTGTACTATTAGTCATTGCAATCTTCGTGACTGGGCACTGGCAGGAAAAAGAAATAGCCAGTGTCACTCAAGAAAGTCTTTGGAGCAGTAAAAGTTAATAATGTTATGAAATCTTGACCTTTCAAAACACATCTTTTTAATATCCTGCGTGATAGAATGGGAGGTACATATGAAGCAGTTCTGTATTCCAAAACGTGAAGGTTGTGTTGAGGAAAAGTACTTGTGTGATAGTTTAAGCTGAGAGCTGAATTGGCCACTTTTTAAAAGGAGCATCATTTTACTTTAAAGAATGACCAACAGAAAAAGTGTTATCATTCAGACTTGGGTATTTGGCATTCATTTTTAAAAAAATAAAATGAACCTATTAACTCAAGGAAGACAATTGACAGTATTTTTTTGTCAATGATAAAATTTGAACAAAATTTCAAGTAAAAATTAGAATTTGGAGAACTTAGGTATGTCTGTGTGAGCTTGACAGCTTCCCAGCACTTCGACTTTTCTTGTTTTTGGCTCCCCACTGGGGAATCGAACCCCTGTTGTCCCAGACGGACTTTTCTGATAAAAATTGGTGGCCATATTAACAAATGTGACTTTTTTGATATCGTGTACTGAAACATGTTAACAGTTTGAAGATCAACATGATTCAGTAAAATAAAACAGAACCACTGTTTAAGGCAGGATAAAAGATCCCTTTAACATGAAAGATAGATCCATGGATTTTAATGGAACAAATACAAAAAGCTCATTAATATGGTTACAGATTTTTCATTATAACTCACCTTTTAGAGACCAACCCTGGTAGAGTATATAGAGTCAAAAAAGAATATTCACCGCTATATGAAGAGGCTATTAAATGTCTCTTTTTCTTTTCTACTACATGTGTGTGTAAGGCCAGATTTTCTTCATGCACTTTAACTAAAATAACAGATTGCAATAGATTGACTTCAGAAGCAAACGTAAGAATTCAGCTGTCTTCTATTAAGCCAAATACTCAAAAATGAAAACAATCCATTCCTCTCAATGTTTAAAAAAAGAATTTGTCAAAAATGTTCTGTTTATGTTAATATATAACTAGTAGTAATGTTTATTATTTAAAATGAATAAATAAATATATACTATTTTAAATTTTTATTTCTAATATTGAAATTATTAATAGATATAACTCACATAAACAAAAACTACTTTGGGTTTGAGTAATTTTTAAGGCTGTAAAGGAAAGCTGAGATTCATAAATTGTGAAAACTGCTGATTTAGAATATGTTTTGCATGAGATCGGCTTGCAAAGTTAGGCCAGGTGATTCAGGCTTACAATTATCAGGAAACAAGGTATTGTAGTTGAGATTAGCTATCACCCAGTTTACATTGTATTTGTATGGCTTTTTTTTTTTTTTTGCATTTGATGCATTTTTTTTATTGTTGTTAAAATACAGTTGTCTCCATTTTCCACCACCACTTTCTCTCACCCCACCCACCCCCACCTCCTACCCTCAATCCTTCCCCACTTTAGCTTTGTACATGGGTCCTTTATACATGTTCCTTAACGACCCTTCCCTTTGTTTAAGTACTGCATGGGTTACTTCAAAATGCCTGCTATAGCCCTGGCTGGCGTAGCTCAGTGGGTTGAGTGCAGGCTGGGAACCAAAGGGTTGCAGGTTCAATTCCCAGTTGCAGGCCAGGTCCCCAGTGAGGGCCGTGTGAGAAGACCATACATTGCTGTTTCTCTCCCTCTGTTTCTTCCTCCCTTCCTCTCTCTCTAAAAATAAATAAATAAAATCTTAAAAAAAAACCCCAAAAAACAAAATGCCTGCTATATAAACCACCTATGTACACGGAGCCTGAGAATGCTAGGATTTGCAGTTGGGAATTAGAACTAGAGGCTGTTGCATTTGAAGTATGTAAGCAATAAGATTTATAGAGCATCTTTATTAATATCAGTATTAATCAGTATTCTTTTTTAAAAAAATATTTAATTTTAGAAAGGGGAAAGGAGGGAGAAAGAGAAGGAGAGAAACATCATGTGTGGTTACCTTTTGAGTGCCCCCTACTGGGGACCTGGCCAGCAACCCAGACATGTGCCCTGACTGGGAATCGAACCGGCAGTCCTCTGGTTTGCAGGCCAGAGCTCAATCCACTGAGCCACACCAACCAGAACAATCAGTTTCTTTTTGGATAAGCTTATTCCCTCTAGAAATATTTTATGTTCCTTAAAGAGAAAGTAATATACATTATAGAAAACCATCATTGGACTCTTTGGATTTTCAAAAGTCACAAAATTTGGCCTTTCTTAGCATAATATGCCATTTCTAAATGTCTAAACTGGGGTAGTTGAGACTTTAGTATTTGAGCATTTATGCTCATTGCCAGATTATTATCTTGTGTCAGCCTTCAGGGAGGCTTTATCTTGTTACCCGCCTCGTGGTGAGGAGCTTTGGCTCTGGAGTCAGACAGATCTGGGTGGAAACTGACCCAGCCATGTACTGGTTACATCATCTTGGATGTGTATGTAACCCAGTAACACATTAGCCTCGGTTTACAAATTTATAAAATGGGAACAATAACTATAGCACCTCACAGGGTTATGATGAGGATTAAGTGAGATAATGCATGTAAATAAATCACTTTACGCTGTGCCTATCAGGTAACTCTATAAAGGATAGCCACTACGATAATAAAAGTTTCTATACTCTGGTTTCTCTTCAGATCGTATAAATCTTTCACCTTTTACAATGATAAAAGTTTCTATAGAGTCCCTAATTTCAAATAAGTTACTACCAAGTATCCACAACTCAAGAACATTTTTAGGTACGTCGAGAAAACAGAACAAGTGGGAGGGGCATAGATGAAGGTGTCTGGTCACATGGAGCACTTTTCTGAACGTGTCTCTATGTGTTGGAACCGCTTTGCGTTCCTTACGGCGTGCTGTGTTTTACCACAGCTATTGTGCACGCACCTTCTCTTTCAGTTCGTCTGAAGCGGCTTCGGGGTAGGGTTTTTGTCTTGTTTGTTAGTCATGAATATAGAAGTTATAACAGAATGAAAGAGAAGGAATTTGGGTTTTAAAATCATACAAGACCCACTTTTGGGTTCAGTACTGTAATTTATTAGTGATTTAAAAGGGCCCAGCTATCTCAACTGTAGAGAAACATGTCTATGTCACAGGATTGTTAGATAATTATGTGAAAAATATGTGAAAGCAACTTGAAAATCAAGATTCTTGATCCCAATGTTAGTTATTACTATCAGCCATAAACATTTGTTGAATGAAAGAAGAAATAGTAAAAATAAAACAAAACAAAGCTTTAAAGTTTGCTAAACTTCAAGCTTATTCTCACTTTCAACACAATATAGATGAACCCAAATTAAAAGAATTAGATTCTCAACTTCAAGATGCTATTCAGAAGATGAAGAAGCTGGATAAAATATTGGTGAAGAAACAATATAGAGAAAAAGAAATTAAGAAGCAAGGTCTAGAAATGAGAATAAAGCTATGGGAAGACCTTAAGGTAAGAATTGTATAACCACATTCTGACATGTAAGAAGCAATTTCCTCAGTGATGAGTAAGAAGAGCACGGACTGTGGTCGTTATTAATGTGGTCTGCGTTGACTGATTTATTTTGTGGAGGTAGGTAACTTTTCAGCACTCGGGCGCTGGACCGGCACTGGTGTGTTCATTCCCCGGGGACAGCCGCCCAGTAGGCCTCTTACCAGTGTTGGGCTGGGGCTCCTCCATCTCTGGAATAGAAAGGGGTGTGATGCCTCCTTTCATTAAGCATGTATGTTTGCTTTTCTTCAGCAAGTTTACATTTTGGAGATAAATGTACAAATACACAAAAATTTAACCTCCTTGGTCTCATTATTATTTGAGTAAACTTTTGTGACCAGTAAGTGGGGGAGTTCATCATTTCATACGCTGGTCAAGATCCCCTCGGGAAACTGTAAAGTGCTTGAGGCATGAGGTCTGGGACCATGCTCTACTTGCTTTTGTCTTAATATTTCTAGTGCTCGGTTCACTTTCCTTGGCCTTCTTGGACCGCTTCTTCTCTGTAGTACTGAGGGGTGGGTGTTGACCAGGTGTTGGCACTGACTTGATGTATAGCTATTGGCTCACACCTGAACTTTGCCCCTCAAAGGAGAGCACTTTTAAGGTAAGGAAAATTGTAATAACTGGTTTTGATAAATTACTTCTTGATCAATTGACTGACTTTGGAGGAAATTTCCCAGGCAATAATATGAGTTAATAATACAGCAATTAAGAATACATTTTTTACAAGTTTCCCAGGAAGACCACTAGGAAAGAAAGAAAGCAACATACAAAATGCAATGCTTTAAACTAGAGAAATAACCTGTGCAAATTTTAACAGAAAAATATTAACCTATCACTTATTTCTGTTGAATCTCAAAGCAAATTTTTACCTTGGAAACAAGAATTGTAACTGGAAGCATAGTAAAATACAGTAGTAATCTTGAAATATCTGAAATTGTAATTTGATGATAGATTCATTAGTTATAAAAATATTAACTGGAATCTTAAGAAACTTTAAGCAAGGTAATCATGAAATAATGGTAGGCATACATTCCAACTCTCTTTGTGAATACTTGTTGACAGAATTTTGAGGGGACAGGAAACATTAATGGAGTCTCTAATTAAAGGAGTAGAAATGACCTGAGTCGTCTTGTTTGTATATACACAATTGGAAACCTCATTGAGATTTAACAAAATATCAGTGTTGCTTTCTTTTCTCATTTTTAAACATTCATTTCTCTTTCATTAGTCTGCAAAAAGTAGCGGAGCTTTGCCAAGTAGTGAGGAAACGGAAAATACAGAAAGGTTTCTGGCTCTGACCGCTGCATCCGAAGAAATTGTTGGTGAGTGGAACTGACTCATCTTTATTTTTATCTAAGAGTCATAGAATACTTGGATTAAGGTAAAATTCCCAACTTAATTATTTTTTCTTTTTCTTTGTGAGTTGAACTTTTTCTTTTAGAGGAAATGATCTCATTAGGTAGGATTATTTGGAACTATCTTGAGCTTAGGTATGTTTCAGAGTTTTTAAGGGCGTATATCTGCTCAAAGGTGGGGGGACAAGGCAGTGAAAAGTCGGGGAACAGACAAAGCATGTCTTTGCCTTTCCTTCCTGTGTGCCTTAGCTGCCTCTGTGCACCCAGTTTGTGCTGACAGTCCCCTAAAGGCCCAGCATCCTCCTGAGAGGTGTCTCACTCAGGTCTCTGCAACCCCTTTCATAAAAATCCATTACTGATTTGTCCTATTTTCTGTTCTTTCACAGTTCTTTTTAAAGACCAGCCAATTAATTTTGTACATATGTGTCTGCTTCTCCGCTTGTGTGTATGTATGTTTGTGATTCCTCTCCTCCTCATCTTCCTTTATTATCTTCTTCTTTTTCTTCTCATGTAGAACTATTATGGAATCATGTGACCTATTTAAATTACTTACGTAGTGGTGAAAATTTCAGGGATTGGGAAGCAGTTGATATTTTTTGGAAGGACACTTTTTAAATCCTTTAACTACATCACATAAGTGGTCATCTAGTATTGGTTGGGCATTAGATTGGCTTGAAGCAGGGGCTTCTGATTTCTCTGAGAATCCTGGAATCCATTCATCTTTTACAAAATGAATGTTTAACATTTTAGAATCCCAAGAACCTGATACAGGCTACTGCAACTCTTTAGCATGAGCTGTGATGTGGATGAAATCCCTTCAGGTTTGTTCCTTTCCAGTCCCAGCATTGAGAGCTCAGAAGCTGCTAGGGTCTATCTCCAGCAGAGAGAGAACAGTGCTGGCCAGTTCCTGCCTGTAGTGAGTTCAGTAGAGTCCTTCCAAAATTCATGTCCACTTGGAACTGCAGAATGTGACCTTATTTGGAAATGGATCTCTGCGTATGTACTTAGTTAAGATGAGGTCATTCTAAATTAGAGTGGGCCCTAAATCTAATAATTTGTATCCTTATGAGAAGATGACACAATGACATAGGAAAGAAGATACAGGTGTGAATAATATATAATATAATGAATAACATTATTCTAATCTGTAGAATATAGTATTCTCTCTATATAGACTATAGTTACAAACCAAGGAACAGCAAGGATTCTGGAACCACCAGAAGCTAGGAAGAGGCAAAGAAGGATTCTTTTTAATTTATTTGTTTATTTATTTATTTTACTGTTGTTCAAGTACAGTTGTCTGCATTTACTCCCCACCACTACCCTCCCACCAGCCATCCCCACATCCCTCCCCTGCTTCCACCCTTCCCCTTGGTTTTGTCCATGTGTCCTTTACAGTTGTTCCTGAAAACCCTTCCTCCCTTCTCCCCCATTATCCTCTTCTACCTCCCCTCTGGTTACTGCCAGATCGTTCTTAATTTCAATGTCTCTGGTTATATTTTGCTTGCTTGTTTGTTTTGTTGATTAGGTTCCACTTAACGGTGAGATCATATGGTATTTCTCCCTCACTACCTGGCTTATTTCACTTATCATAATGCTCTCCAGATCCATCCATGCTGTTGCAAAGGGCAGGGGCTCCTTCTTTCTTTCTGCTGTGTAGTATTCCATTGTGTAAATGTACTACAGTTTTTTGATCCATTCATTTACTGATGGGCACTTAAGCTACTTCTAGCACTTGGCTTATAAATAATGCTGCTATGAACATTGGGGTACATAGGTTCTTTTGGATTGGTGTTTCAGGATTCTTAGGGTATAATCCCAGCAGTGGAATCGCTGGTACAAAAGGCAGTTCCATTTTTATTTTTTAAATATATTTTATTGATTATGCTATTACAGTTGTCCCATTTTCCCCCCTTTCTTCCCCTCTACCCCACATCCCCCCCATTACCCTCCCTTTAGTTTTTATCCATGGGTCATATAGATAAGTTCTTTGGCTTCTACATTTCCTATACTATTCTAAACCTCCCCCTGTCTGTTTTCTACCTACTGCTTATGCTACTTATTCTCTGAACTTTTTCCTCCTCTCTCCCCCTCCCACTCCCCTGTTGATATCCCTCCATGCCTTATATAAATCCCTTTAACATTTCATATAATAAAGGCTGGGTGATGATGAACTCCTTGAACTTGACCTTATCTGAGAAGCACTTTATCTGTCCTTCCATTCTAAATGAGAGTTTTGCTGAATAGAGTAATCTTGGATGTAGGTCCTTGCCTTTCATGACTTGGTATACTTCTTTCCAGCCCCTTCTTGCCTGCAAGGTCTCTTTTGAGAAATCAGCTGACAGTCTTATGGGAACTTCTTTGTAGGTAACTGTCTCCTTTTCTCTTGCTGCTTCTAAGATTCTCTCCTTATTTTTAATCTTGGGTAATGTCATTATGATGTACCTTGGTGTGTTCCTCTTTGGGTCCAACTTCTTTGGGACTCTCTGAGCTTCCTGGACTTCCTGGAAGTCTATTTCCTTCACTGCCTTGGGGAAGTTCTCTTTCATTATTTGTTCAAATAAGTTTTCAATCCCTTGGTCTTCCTCTTCTCCTTCTGGCACCTCTATGACTCGGATGTTGGGATGTTTAAAGATGTCCTGGAGGTTCCTAAGCCTCTCCTCATTTTTTGAATTCTTGTTTCTTCATTCTTTTCTTGTTGAATGTTTTTTTTCTTCCTTCTGGTCCACACCGTTGATTTGAGTTCCAGTTTCCTTCCCATCCCTATTGGTTCCCTGCACATTTCCCCTTATTTCCTTTAGTGTATCCTTCTTTTGTTCATCTAATTTGCGACCAAATTCAACCAAGTCTGTGAGCATCCTGATTACCAGTGTTTTGAACTGTGCGTCTGATAGGTTGGCTATCTCTTAATCACTTAGTTGTTGTTTTTTTCCTGGAGCTTTGATCTGTTCTTTCACTTGGGCCATTTTTTTTCTTTCGGAGTGCCTGTTACTATAAGGGGTGGAGCATTAGGTGGGGTAATACCAGGGCGGGGTAACCCACATTGTTGTGTTGTGAAGCAGCCTGTGGAGGTGGGGTCTGAGTGAACAATGGCACTTGCTCTGCTCACTGCACTTCCCCCGCTACCCACAAGCAAGTTGGATCCTTCTGTGCTGGGTCCAGGGTGGGCGGGCTTGCATAGTTCCAAGTCCTGGTGGGTCTCTCCTATGAACTTTCCTGTAAGGCTGGGAGTTCCTTCCACTGCCTCCTCAACCCCCACAGGTGTTTTCATTTGGTGGTTTGAGGTTTTATTTCCCCATGAAGGTGGGTTGCTTGGTCTGCTCTGCTCCCCAGCTTTTTCTCCCAGTTTATCTGCGCATGAATGAGGGACTGCCCGGTTCACCAGTCTCTGCCCCGCTGGGTCTGGGTCGGCTAGCCATGGGTTACACTGAGTGCTCCGGCTACGTTTTGGCCAGGCTCGTCCACCGTGGGTCTCTTGGGGCAGCTGGAGCATTGCCAGTGCCACTCCACAAACCACCGTCTCACCTCGCGCTCTCCACCTGGCCCCGCCCCGCTTACCCGTCTGGATGAACTTGTCTTCTTTAACTCCTTGGTTGTCGGACTTCCAGTCAGTTCGATTTTCTGTCCGTTCTGGCTGTTTTTGTTTTTTAAATTGTTGTTTTTCCTCTTTTGGTTGTGTGAGGAGGCACAGTATGTCTACCTAGGCCTCCATCTTGGCCGGAAGTCCCGAGGCAGTTCCGTTTTTAGTTTTTTGAGGAAATACCATGCTGTTTTCCACAGCGGCTGCACCAGTCTGCATTCCACCAAGAGTGCACTAGGGTTCCCTTTATTCCAAATCCTCACCAGCACTTGTTGTTTGTTGATTCATTAATGGTGGCCATTCTGACCAGTGTGAGGTAATATCTCATTGTGGTTTTAATTTGCATTTCTCTGATGGCTAGTGATGTTGAGCATTCTCTCATATGTCTCTGGGCCCTCTGTATGTCCTCCTTGGAGAAGTGTCTATTCAGGTCGTTAGCCCAGTTTTTAATTGGATTGTTTGACTTTGTGGTGTTAAGTCATATGAGTTCTTTACATATTTTGGAGATCAAACTCTCATCTGAGGTATCATAGGCAAATATGTTTTCCCATAAGATTGGTTCCCTTTTCATTTTGATGATGGTTTCTTTAGCTGTGTAGAAGCTTTTTAATTTAATGTAGTCCCACTTGTTCATTTTTTCTTTTTTTCCCTTGCCCTAGGAGATATATTGGCAAAAATATTGCTGCACTAAAAATGGCCTTTAAAAAAAATTTTATTTGCCCTGGCTGGTGTAACTCAGTGGATTGAGTGTGGGCTGGGAACCAGAAGGCTGCTGGTTCGATTCCCAGTTGGAGTGTGTGCTGGGTTGCGGGTCAGGTCCCCAGTGAGGGCCATGTGAGAGGCAATCATACATTGCTGTTTCTCTCCTTCTCTGTCTTCCTCCCTTCCCCTCTCTCTAAAAATAAAAATAAAATCTTTTAAAAAATTTATTTATTTTTAGAGAGGGTATGGGTGGGAGAAAGAGAGGGGGAGAAATGTCAGTGTGTGGTTGCCTCTCATGCGCTCCCTACTGGAGGTCTGGCCCGCAACCCAGACATGTACCCTGACTGGGAATCAAACCAGTGACCGTTTGGTTCTCAGGCTGACACTCAATCCACTGAGCCACACCAGCGAGTGCTAAAATGGCCTTTTGACATTAACCTTTTCAGTCACAGAGTTACCACCAAGTGAACTTTTGGCCTTGGGGGGCAAGATGTTAGTCTTCAGTTGCCCTTTCTTCAAAACTAAATGAGAAGTATCAAACACATTAATTTTTAAGGTTCATGACATGTATATTTGACTTAAACATATAGAGTTTACAGGTGTAGCTCTAGAGTCACATGGCTACTGTAGGACCTATAGACAGTTACAGTCATGTTAGATTAGCACTGATGTTCTTTTTTTTAAAAAGGTTTATTTATTAATTTTTAGAGAGGGGGAAGGGAAGGAGAAAGAGAGGAAGAGAAACATCACTGTGTGGTTGCTTCTCGAATGCCCCTTACCAGGGACCAGGCCTGCAACCCAGGCATGTGCCCTGACTGGGAATTGAACCAGGGACCCTTTGGTTTGCAGGCTGGCTCTCAATCCACTGAGCCACACCAGTCAGGGCATTACTAATGTTCCGACATGGAAATTAGTTGGACCTAATGAGCTGAAAGCTGAAGTTACCAGGGGCTTGGACATTATGTTCAGAGAGAAGCATCACTTTAAATTATCATGTCAGAGTTTCAATTTTTAGATTTTTGAACTCTTAGTCAATTATTATATATTGGCAAAGCGGGTAAGATTTATGAGGTTTATTTATATTGAATATTTATATTTCATTTAACTTTTATTTATATATTGTTTATGTTTGTAAGATTTATAACATTGATTTATTATGTATTGGTGGAGCAGGTAAGATGCAAAAGTGGGGCGGATGTACAGGAATTGGGAGTGAAAGACAGGCGAACCAAATGTCTGTTGCTCCTCACTCTTGTTACCGTCTGTCTGCATTAGCTCACACTTGACCAGTTCATCGAAATGAAGAGACAATATTATTGTATTCCTATGTCTTCAGATTTAATTAGAATTTTTTTGATACTGGTCTTTTATAGAAAGCAGATTTCTTAATATAATTTTCTGCTGGCTTTTTATATCATAGGTATGTATTTAGCAGTTACAAATCTAATTTTTAAAAATATTTAAAGCAAAAAGCGATAGTATTTATTTTAGATTACATTATTAACCTAATTACACACTTAAAAATATTTTATATAGCATAATTATTGCCTTACTCCAAAAGAGGAAACTTTCAGAATCTTTGGTTTAAGAAAGGTATTATTAGCAGAGTATGCGAGAAATAAATAGCAATGCAAGAGTTCAATTTGACCACATAGCACAGATTTTTGAAAGTCTCATATTCCTATTACAACATAGCAGCATGTTATAAAGTGGTATGAAACTGCTTGTATCTGTTTCATTCTGAGATTAGTTTCCCATGTTATTCACTGAACTTTGGTTATCTCTTAACTGAAAAAATATGAAAAATTCACTAATTAAAATTATTTAGATCAAGCACATATGTAAGTTTTAAGGTAAAATATTCCTGTAAGGCTTATTATGAAAGCAAATTTTTTGTGCTGTTTCCCTCCATGAATGATTTTTCTTTGTTACCAGGGAAGCTCAAAGCTCTTATAAATTGTCCCGTAGATGGCAGTATCTAGTTAAAATACGTTCTTTAATGAAGGCTCTTGAAGATGTTAGAGCCGGATATATTTGGACTTGAGCTTTAAACACACGTGTACAAACATACGCAAACCTACTTTCTACCTTTATTCTTATTTTTTCCCTTTAAAAAAAAGGGAGAAAGTCTTGGGATGAGTAGTATTCTTTGTGTCTCCCAGTCATTTCTTTAACTTTTTATTTGAGAGGAACTTGACGGACTTTGGAGTGGCGCACCTCCAACCTCTTCTCCAGCCCCCCAGGCACAAAACACATCCTCATCCCCTTCTCACATCCCAAACAACCAATAGCAAAAAAAAGGTATTTGTTGTTGAGTTGTTATTTGGTTTTATTTAGAGGTACTGAATAAAAAGAGGCCTTGACTTTGAGAGAAAGATAAAAGCCACATGAAATTGATTTTTACCACATTTTGACTTTATAATCCAGAGTTAATAACTTCAAGTTTACTGAGATTTTGAAGAAGACAGTATTGTGTTTGCTAGAGATCTCAGAAATACTTTTTTTATTTAAAAAATTTTTTTAATCCTCACCCAAGGAAATGTTTTCATCGTGTTTAAAGAGAAGGAGGAAGGGAGAGAGAGAAACATTGATGTGAAACAGAAACAAAGATCAGTTAGTTGCCTCCCGTACGTGCCTGGACTGGGGATCTTATGTGCTCAGACCCGAGATGAAACCCACAGTCTAGGCGTGTGTCCTGACTGGGAATCAGACCCTCACTGTTTCGGTTGTGGGACGACGCTCCAGTCAACTGAGCCGGACCAGCCAGGGCTTGGTAATGTTTTAAAGGTTTACCCCACCCCATTTTTGAGGGTCACTTTTAAGTTTTTCTAGAGAATGTTGTGAAAATCAAAACTTTTTACTATACCAGCAGTTTTCCCTTGGTTTTTAGCATTTATCTGATGGATAAAAAAATAGCATTCAATACTCTCCGAGACAGATACGTTCAGTGGTAGGGTTGTTTGTTTTTGGTGTTTTTCATAGACATTATTCTTTTTTGCCTTTGTCACATTTGCCTCTTGCATTTCCGGCTCCAAATTTATGTGTGTGTAAGCACACGACAGCAACGTATTAATGCCTCTTACGATCTGTGAAAACTGCTTTCAAAGTGCTTTTCTGTGAAATTCAGGTATATGATACTTACGCCTTTAGATGTTAAGATTAAATATTCCATCCCCCCCACCGCCACCAAAAGAATCTGGTAGTCTCTTTCTGCTCAGATTTGCGATTTGCAGAGGACAGAGAGAGAAAATCATGTAACTGTGCTAACTGGTACAGCTAAGGAATTCTGATTTTTAACCTCTGTGATTCTCAGTATTGCCTAGCGATTTCTTTTGCAGTCTCCAAAGCGGCTATTTTAAGTAGTTACTATATATTTAACCTTTTAATTTTTTCTTCAAGCTCTTCACTCTGGCAGTCTTACCGTGCAGAGAAAATGGATCAGCTAGGTGGGAATCCCTTCCATATTCTTTCTTCCTGGCTCTCAACTGTACTCTCTGCCCCTCTGTACCCCTTTACTCTTCCCTTGGATTGGCTGTTTCCAACTTTTTTCATCTCATGGCACATGTAAACTAATTACTAAAATTCTGCGGCCCATCAGTATTATATTTTTTACTGATCTGACCAAAGAATAGGTATGATTTTGATTCATTCGCAGTGGACGGCTATTTCTGTGTGGGCTGCTGTCACTTTAAGCAGTCTAAGGGAAAGAGTCAGCGCCCCTGGCTAAGACGTCCGGCACTGCGTGTTTCAAACATTCCTGCTGCACACCACGGTGCCTCCCACGGTGCGCCGGTTGAAAATTGCTGCCTTAGGCTGAGGGAGTATGCTCTTCTAGAAGGCCAAAGCCAGTGACATCTTGTTCCTTCCACCCTGCCACTGACTGCGGATCCATCAGTCATTCCATTTTTCACCTATAGCGTCACCCTCTCTCTTTTCTGGCTCATTCCCTTCAGTTTGCCATACTTAAATCTTCTGGTCCTAAAATCAAAGAGCCGTATGAAACCTCCTCCCTCAGTCCTTCATCCCACCCCCAATCAGATACCACTCAATTTTCCTCCTCTCCTTAAAGGTCAGACTTCTCGAATCTATCCTACGAATCCCGAAATACCAATCAGAAAGAATACTTTTCACCCCTGGGTTCATAGCATTGTTATTTATAATAGCCAAGACTGGGAAATAGCCCAAGTGCCCATCTATCAAGTGCCCAGTAGATGAGTGGGTACAAAAGCTGTGGTACATTTACACAGTGGAATGCTATGTGGCTGTTAAAGGAAGAAACTCTTACCCTTTGCGACAGCATGGATGGACCTGGAGATTATGCTAAGTGAAGTAAGCCAGACAGAGAAAGAGAAATACCACATGATCTCACTTGTATGTGGAATCTAATGAACCAAATAAACTGACAAACAAAATAGAACCAGAGGCATGGATACATGGGACAGACTGACAGCTGTCAGAGGGGTGGAGGGAGGGGGAACTGGATGAAAGAAGGTGAAGAGATTAACCAAAGAACACGTATGCATAACCCTAGACAGAGGCAATACTGTGGTGATGGCCAGAGGGAAGGGGCAGCGGCTGTGTGCAGGAGGGCAAGGCGGGGAAACAGAGGCACACTTGCTCCCTGGTCAACTTACAACTTCTTAACTCCTCAGTGGTATGCACGTTCTCCTGTGCTACATCAGGGGTCTTCCTAAATCCTTAACCTAGTGACATACTTCCCGTTTTTATCTTACTTAACATCTCTGTAGCGTCTGGCACCGTTGACCACTCATAGAATAGTAGCATTTTTACTGGATTTAGTGTTCCTTGCTAGTTCTCCTCTCTTCTTTCCTTCCTATTGTGGAAACCTAATCCTCCTTTTCTATCTTGGTCAACGGTTTTACCATCCATCCAGTCTTTGTGATGGTTAGTTTTATGATGCCCAGATGTCTGGGTGTATCTGCGAGGGCGTTTTGGGAAGTGACTAACATTTGAACTGGTGGACTGAGTGGAGTGCATTACCCTTCCCAGTGTGGGTGGGCATCATTCAGTCTGTTGAGGGCCCGGATAGAACTAAAAGGTGGAAGAAGGGAGGATTTGCTGCCTGTCTGCCCGACTGCTGGAGTTGGTACATTGATCTTTTCTAGCCCTCAGTGACAGTTAAGTTACCTTATTAATTCTAAGTATCTTTAGTTGTTTGCTTTGGGTCTTGTTGTTTATGATCTCCTGGTAATAATGTTAATTTTTGTGACCTTTTCAGTAATTATTCATGTTCTGGGAACTCTAGAAGGACTTAGTGTTGAAATTTATTGAATGCATTTCAGTATCTATTTAAATTATCATAAATTTTTTTTACTTGACAAACTTATTTAATGTTTTAAATTTAATAAATTAAACATTGAATCTCTTATTCCTTGGTCAATATTTCTTGGTTATGGAGTATTATACTTTTAATTTAGTACCACACTTGAGTGGCTGAATTTATTCAGAATTTTTGCATCTGCATTTATAAGTTAGATAAGCCCTGTGTGTGTGTGTGCGCGTGCGCGCGCGCATGTGAGAGAGAGAGAGAGAGACGGCATCCCCCTTGTGACTGTGTATCGTGGTGTTGGGGTAGCGGTGGGACTGGGGGGTAAATGTATGTATGTGTGCTTTGTCAGGCTTTGTTAACTTCGTAAGATAAATGGGGTTGGCTGTTCATTTTCTATGCTTTGAAATAGTTTATATAACATGGGGATTATCTGTTCCCTAAAAATATGAAAAATTTCACTGGAAAAACCATCTGGTTGAAATAATTCCTTGGAGGCAATTCTCTGACTTATTTTTTTCAGCTTCTTTCATATTGACTATTATATTTCAGTTTACTAGTCTTCTGGAGTCAATTTTGGCAATACAGCCATGTCACTGAGATTTTAAAGTATCCATTTCACTGAGATTTTAATTTATTTTTTATTTTTTTATTTTTTTTAAAGATTTTATTTATTTATTTTCAGAGAGAGGAGAAGGGAGGGAGAAAGAGCAATGTATGGTTGCCTCTCACATGGCCCTCAATGGGGACCTGGCCTGCAACCCAGGCATGTGCCCTGACTGGGAATTGAACTGGGACCCTCTGGTTCCCAGCCCACGCTCAATTCACTGAGCTACACCAGCCAGGCTGAGATTTTAATTTTTAACAACATAAAATTTCAAATATCAGAGTATTTTTATTTTTTATTATTAAAAATCCTCATCCAAACATATATTCATCGATTTTCAAGAGAGAGGAAGGGGCGGGGAGAGAGACAGACAGACAGACAGACTGGGGATCGTACCCAGAACTTATGTATGTGCCCTGACTGGGAATTGAACCTGCAACCTTTGGTGTATGGGATGACACTCTAACCAACTGAGCCACTCAGCCAGGGCTACCATAGTATTTTTAAGTAATAATTCTCCTTATTGTTTACATGTCCTATTTCTTATTTCTATTTTTGTTCATGTTTCCCTGCTATTTTAATCTAGAAATTTTTTAAAAGTTAACTTTTTAAGTATAATTTTAGATTAATAGAAAATTATGAGGATAGTACAGAGATTTTCTATACACTTGCAGCCAGTTTTCCCTATTATTAACATTAGTATTATACCACTGGTTACAATTAATGAACCAGTATTGATATAGTATTAACTAATGTCTTGTCTTTATTCAGACATTTGGGTTTTACTTAATGCTCCCTTTCTGCTCCAGGATCCTGTCCGGGATACCACCTTACATTTAGTCCTCCATTTCTCCTTAAGCTACTCTTGGCAAGGTACCTTCTCAGACTTCCCTTGTTTTTGATGACCTTGGCAGTTTTGAGGAGTACTGGTCAGGTATTTTGTAGAATTTTCAGCACTTTAGATTTAAGTCATATTTTTCTTATCATTTGACTAGGGTTGTATCTTCTTGGAAGACCACCGAGTTCAAGAGCCTTTCCGTTACATCACATTATCCTATCAGCATGATTTATCGCTGTTGCTCTGCTGGCCAAGGAAGTGCCGGTCAGGTCTCTCCACTGCAGAGCTCCTGTGTTTTTACCCCTTTTCACACTGTCATCTTTGGGAGGAGGTCTGTGCAGGCCATGCGTAAGGGGTGGGAGTTAGGCTTCACCTGCTTGAAGGCAGAATATTTAGGTACATTATTTTGAATTATTCTGCATAGGGATTTGTTTATTCTCCTTGTTTATTTGTTTATATCAGTAAATATACATGAGTATATAAGTATATACTCATGTATATTTATTGTATACTTTGTGTCCAGTTGCACTTTATTTATTTTCTTGCTCAAGCTTATCCAGCTTTGGCCATTGGGTGCTCTTCCGGTCGACTCCTGTGGCCCTTGACGTACCTCCATCGTCGCGCTTTGCTGTGTGGCGGTGGCTGAGCACTTCCTCACTCTCTGGCACTACAGGGTGCTCCAGACTCATCTTCCGCGTATCATCCTACCTGAGTCCTAGGTTTAGCCCCTTTTCCAAGGAACCCTGGTTCCTCTGATTTGAAAATATTAGAAACCAGGATTTGGACGTTAGGTGTGCTTGTTGCTGCTGGGGAGTTGTTGATTCTAGGCCTCTGAGAAAGGAAATACTTGTGTGTTCACTACCTGTCATATACATATCTCTGAATGTTTCTATGTGTGACCATCTGCATCTATATTAAGATAAAAATGAGTTCACACTGATGTCTCTGACTTTATTACCACGTGGATCGCTGTAGCCTTTCCCCCTTGCTCTTCTGTAACCTTCACTCTAACAGTGACAAATGTGGCTGTCGCCTTGTTTAATTCCACCATACATGGACAGTGATATCAACATTGTTGACCTGTACTGCCACCCGCAGGACGTAACTTAATCATCTGGGGTGCAATGCTCATGTGCAGCTTCGGTTGCCTGTAGTCTTTCTTCACTCACTTCCAAAGTTACTTAGGTGAGCGTGTTTTTCCTCCCCCGCTTCACTGAAATTGTTTCATATACCTGCAATACAGTTAGATTGCTCTGAGTGTTCTGTATTCCATCCGGGATTCTATTACTTCCTAAATATTTTTTTGAGAAATTGCCTACATTAAGGGTCACTCTTTGTGCTGTGAAGTTACAGGTATTCAAAAATGCATACTGTCATATAACCACCATTACAGTATCACACAGACTAGTTTTACCACCCTGAAGATACCCTGTTGGTCCTGGCCTCTTTGGCTCAGTTGGTTGGAGTGTCATTTCACAGACCGAAAGGTCACAGGTTCAATTCCCAGTCAGGACACATGCCTAGGTTGTGGGTTTGGTCCCTGGTTGGGGCACATGCGAGAGGCGACTGATCGATGTTTCTCTCTCACGTTGATGTTTCTCTCCCTCTCTCTCTCCCTTCCCCTCCTTCTAAACCAATAAGCACGTCTTTGGGTGAGGATAGGCAAAAAAACATTCCCTGTGTGATTTTCTTCTTCAACCATCCCTTCTTACCCCAAACCCAGAACCACCACTGATCTTCACACTGTCTCTGGTTTTGCCTTTCCCAAATGTTATGTAATTGGAACCATATGGTATGTGGTCTCCACAGACTGGGTGTTTTCACTTAGCAGTACATACTTAAGATGCATCCATGTCTTTTTGTGGCTGGATAGCTTGTTTCTTTTTGTCGTGGAGCAACATTGCATTCTATGGATAAAGCATGGATTTCTTCACCGATGGAAAGATATCTTGATTGCTCCTAGCTTTTTTGTGAATATGAATAAAAACTGCTTTAAACATTTGTGTGGTTTTTGTGTAGACATAAATTTTCAGTTTATTTAGGAAAGTATCTAGGAACAGGATTCCTGAATCATGTAAGACTGTTTAACTTTGTAAGAAACTGCCTGAGTTCCAAAGTGGCTGCACCATTTTGCATTTCTACCAGCAAAGAATCTGAATCCCTGCTGTTCTGCATCCTTTCCAGCCCTCGGTCTTGTCAGGGTGGTGTCTCATTTTGTTGTAATGTGCATTTCCCAAATGACGTATGATGTTGAGTATTTTCAGCTTCTTATTTGTTATCTGTATATTTTCTTTAGTGAGTTGTCTGTTCAGATCTTTTGCCCATTTTAAAAATTGGATTTCTTGTCCTGGCTGGTGTAGCTCAGTGGATTGAGCGTGGGCTGGGAACCAAGGGGTCCCGGTTTGATTCCCAGTCAGGGCACATGCCTGGGTTGCAGGCCAGGTCCCCAGTGAGGGTCATGTGAGAGGCAACCATACATTGCTGTTTCTCTCCCTCTCTTCCTCTTTCCCTTCCCCTCTCTCTAAAAAAAAAAAAAAAATAAAATCTTTAAAAATTGGATTTCTTTTTCTTATTGTTGAATTTTAAGAGTTCTTTATCAGATATGTGTTTTACAAATATTTTATCCCAGCCTATAGTTTGCAGTTTCAGTGTATCTTGGCAGAGTTTTTTTTTTAAAATAGAGTTTAACTTACCAATTTTTAATTTTGTGGATTATGGTTTTGGTATTCGATATAAAAACTCATTATCACACCTCAGATCACATAGATTTTTCTACTATATTTTCTTTTAGATGTTTCATAGTTTTGCATTTTACATTTAAGTTTATAATTCAGTTTGAGCTAATTTTTGTGAAAAGTGTAAGGTCTGTGTCTAGGTGCTTTCTTTCTTTTGCATATGGACACCCAGCTGTTCCAGCACCATTTGGTGGAGAAGGTTTCCTTTCTCCATTGAAATGCCTTTGCTCTGTTGTTAAAGATCAGTTGACTATATTTTTGAGCGTCTGTTTTGAATCCTCTATTCTAATTCAGTGACCTATGTGTTTGTTCTTTCATTGATAACATGTTATCTTGATTACAATTAGTGTTTTCTCTTTTTAATATTACACTTGTAGATTTTTCTTTTTATGCCTTTAAGAACCAGTTTTGAATTTCTTTGCTAATTGTGGCTTTAAAAGAAAATGTTTACCCATTTATTATAAAGAACACAGCTCAGAAACAGCCCCAGGGAAGAGGTGCATTGCGAAAGGTGTGGAGGTGATGGGCATGTGCGGAGTCTTGTACGCCTCCTTTGGGCACGCCCGGCTCCCAGCACCTCGGTGTGCTCACCAGCCCAGAAGCTTTCTGGACCCTGTTGTGTAGGGTTTCTATGGAGGTTCATTATGTAGGCAAGGTTGATTAAATCAATGCTTACATATTCATTTTCCTAGTGCATGGCTGGCTACTTTCTGGACAGACCTCATAGTTGGAATCATACAGTATAGGGCCTTTTCAGGTTGGCTTCTTTCACTTAGTAATATGTGTTTAAGGTTCCTCAGTGCCTTTTTATGGCTTGATAGCTCATTTCTTTTTAGCACTGAATACTATTTCCTTTATTTTATTGTTCAAGTACAGTTGGCTCTTTATTACAATATTTCTCAAACTTTTTTTATGGTTTTCTCTAGCTTCTTCCATTAAATTAGTTAAGCTCATTCTCTTTTCTTATTTTTGTATGTTCTTTTTTTAAAAATATATTTTATTGATTATGCTATTACAGTTTTCCCATCTTCCCCCCTTTGTTCCCCTCTGCCCCGCACCCCCATTCCCCGCCCTTTAGTTTTTGTCCATGGGTCATACAGATAAGTTCTTTGGCTTCTACATTTCCTATACTATTCTTAACCTCCCCCTGTCTGTTTTCTACCTACCATTTATGCTGCTTATTCTCTGTACCTTTTCCCCCTCTCTCCCCCTCCCACTCCCCTGTTGATATCCCTCCATGCCTTATATAAATCCCTTTAACATTTCATATAATAAAGGCTGGGTGATGATGAACTCCTTGAACTTGACCTTATCTGAGAAGCACTTTATCTGCCCTTCCATTCTAAATGAGAGTTTTGCTGAATAGAGTAATCTTGGATGTAGGTCCTTGCCTTTCATGACTTGGTATACTTCTTTCCAGCCCCTTCTTGCCTGCAAGGTCTCTTTTGAGAAATCAGCTGACAGTCTTATGGGAACTTCTTTGTAGGTAACTGTCTCCTTTTCTCTTGCTGCTTCTAGGATTCTCTCTTTATTTTTAATCTTGGGTAATGTCATTATGACGTGCCTTGGTGTGTTCCTCTTTGGGTCCAACTTCTTTGGGACTCTCTGAGCTTCCTAGACTTCCTGGAAGTCTATTTCCTTCACTGCCTTGGGGGAAGTTCTCTTTCATTATTTGTTCAAATAAGTTTTCAATCCCTTGGTCTTCCTCTTCTCCTTCTGGCACCCCTATGACTCGGATATTGGGACATTTAAAGATGTCCTGGAGGTTCCTAAGCCTCTCCTCATTTTTTTGAATTCTTGTTTCTTCATTCTTTTCTGGTTGGATGTTTTTTTCTTCCTCCTGGTCCACACCGTTGATTTGAGTTCCAGTTTCCTTCCCATCCCTATTGGTTCCCTGCACATTTCCCCTCATTTCCTTTAGTGTATCCCTCTTTTGTTCATCTAATTTGTGACCAAATTCAACCAAGTCTGTGAGCATCCTGATTACCAGTGTTTTGAACTGTGCATCTGATAGGTTGGCTATCTCTTTGTTGCTTATTTGTATTTTTTCTGGAGCTTTGATCTGTTCTTTCATTTGGGCCATTTTTTTTTTCTTGGTGTGCCTGTTACTTTAAGGGGTAGAGCCTTAGGTGTTCACTAGGGTGGGGCAACCCACATCAGTGCTGCCTGTGGGGGCTGTGCCTGGGAGGGGACAATGGCGCTAGTTCCCCTCTCTGCTGGCTCCCAGTTGCTTTCTCCCAGTTAGCTCTCCTGTGGGGCTGGGAGTTGCTCCTTCTGCTGTCTTGACCCCCACAAGTGTTTTCAATCAGTGAGGCTTTTTTGCCACCGTGATGGTGGGTTGCGTGGTCTGCTCCGCTCCCCAGCTCCTTCTCCCGGTTTATCTTTGTGAGAATGAGGGACCTCCCGGTCCACCAGTCTGGGCCCTGCTGGTTCCCACGGGCTTCTCCAGGTGCGCCTGCGTTGCAAGTACTGCTCCAGAAACTGCTGTCTGGCAGCACGTTCTCTGCCCAGCTATGCCCCGCTTACCAGTCTGGATGAACGTGTCTTCTTTAACTCCTTGGTTGTCGGACTTCCACTCAGTTCGATTTTCTGTCAGTTCTGGTTGTTTGTTTTGCTTTTTAAATCATTTTTTTCCTCTTTTGGTGGTGCGAGGAGGCACAGTGTGTCCACCTATGCCTCCATCTTGGCCAAAAGTCTGGATGTTTGTTCTTAATTGTTACTCCTAGAAAATCTCATTTTGATTGGACTCAGGGGTAGAAGCTCTCAGAGAAGACAGCCTATGTCTCTTGGCAGTCTGTTGCTGACCTTTTTCTTTGGCCTCCTTCATTCTCTTAGCCAGAAGTTCAGCATATTCTGTGGCCTCTTCCTCATTTTTCTCAGTACGTTGTCCATTCAGAGCAATATGCCCATGTTTGTATTTTAGGACACGTGGAGTAAGAAGACGCTGAATCTTGGGTGCTTTGCTCCTGGGTCTCTTACTTGTTTAGGGGTTTCTCACAGCATATTGGGGACATCATCGTCTTTAGAGAGAGTTGAGGATTTTGCTCCATCTTTTGGGCCCCAGGCCGTGAAGCAGTGTAGTTGTCAGTGGGACCAGCAGTATCTCCCCGCCCTTTCTTAGAGTGACCGAGTTGAGAACACCGAGAGTGGCATCCACGGTGCGGCCCTGAACAGGTTTGCACTTTCTTTCTCCGCTCCTCTTTGGTTTATAACAGGAGTGCCCTTTACTCAGCGGTGGACAGACATGGCCACGGGTGAAGACTCCCTGCTTCATGGGGAAAACTTGTTTGTCATTTTCCACTGCTGATTTGAACCACATAACCCTTCCATTCTTCACCCAGCGTGTCAGCAGCAACTTCTCTGGCCATATGCTTCTCAGATAGGAAGTTGGCATTCAACTTCAGTGAGTTTCTGGCAGCCAGTGTCTGGGAAAGAGAAGTTCAGCTTCATCCTGAAGCAGCCAATAGCCTCCGTGGTGCTGCAAAAAAGAACTCATTTTATTTTATCTTCAAATGTGTATGTATCTAAGGCTGCTAAGGCTTCCATAAAAAAACACTGCAGGCTGGGTTGCTTAAACAGAGGGCATTTATTTTCTCACAGTTCTGGAGCCTAGATGTTCTAGGTTAAAGTGTGGGAAATTTGTTTTTCGATGAGGTCTCTCATCACGGCTTGCAGATAGCCACTTCCGCGCTGTGTCTTTGTATGACCTCTTCTTTGTGCACGAGGGGTGGGGGAGGAGGGCGAACATATCTCTGATGTCCCTTCCTCTTCTCATAATGACACCACTTGGATCAATTAGGACCCCGCCCAATGACCTCATTTAATTTTTAAACACCGCCTCAAAGGCCCTGCCTTAAAGTACAGCCACGTTGGGGGTTAGGGCTTCAACATACCAATTTTGGGAGGATACAGTTCAGCCCATAACAATATGATAAAAGCTTTGTCTCTAATACTGCATTCTCTGGTATGTGGTGTCATCATTATTCTCTACAAGTTGCTGTTGCATTCGTGTTTTCTCATTGATCTAATAGTTAATTAGAAAGTGATGGTGCTTTCCTTTGTTCTCTAGGATTTTTAATAAACCCTATATTTTAAAAGCTAATACAGAAATTTATAATGTGGTTATTATGTGGATATTCTGAGCTTATTGAATTTTTTATAGTGTAATAGAGTGGTTCTCAGTTGTAGAGGTCGTTTGCATATATGCGTTTTTGGTTGGCATAATACTGTGTGGTGCGGGGAGGACCACTTCTAGGTCACAGGGGCAAGGGAGAACTTCTGGATCTCCTCCATGCCACTGGCTAGCTATGGGGAATTGTGGGTTTGTGTGTGCGTGAGTGAGTGAGTGAATATTTCATGCCCTGTCTCCCTCTAAATATGCCACACTGCTGTTGCTGCTTTGTAGCTGTCATGGGTAGGTTGAGCACTGTGTGCGGAGTCTCCTCCCAGAGTTCCAGATGTGCGGTGAAGCAGAGCCCGTGCTTCACTGGGTTTCCCCATTCTCTTTGGGGCTCTCTGTCCATCTCCAGGATTTCAGAGGGGGTGTGTGCCAGGGAGAAGCCTCACACTTGTGCCACTTTATTTTATTTCCCTGAGAGGGGAGGGATACATCAATATGAGAGAGAAGCATCTGTTGGTTGCCTTTTACATGCAGTCCAACCAGGACTGAACCTGCAACCTAGGCATGTGCCCCGACTGGGAATTGAACCCGTGACCTTTTGGTTTGCGGGATGACGCCAAATCAAATGAGCCACACTGGCCAGGGCTTGTGCCTCTTTTGTCTAAACTCATCCTCTCTTTTAGGTCCTTCCTGTTGTCTGGGGTGGACTTTAATTTCTTCCCTAGGTGGCAGCAAACAACTTAAATTATATCCTTCAATCTTTCTCTTTCAAGACTAATTAAAAATGGTGCTTAGTCCTTCAAGCTCTGGGTCTTGATCTCTGAAGGGAAATTCTTTCTTTTCAGATAAATGTTTGTAGTGAGGAGAGGAATGTAAAAAATTTTCCTATTAACTTTGATGTAATTTGAAATCTAAAGTCTCAAAACAAGTACAAATTATTCTCAAATACCCTTAACCCAGATTCTCTAAGTGTTAACATTTTACCACATCCTGCTTTCTCGCTCGGTCACATGTTTGTGTGTGTACAGATGTATGCATATGTATAGATACTTACGTATGTTTGTGTGCACACACACTGTCCCTCCCCTTGTCTCCCTCTCCACACAAGGATGGACACACACACAGATCAGGAAATTAACGCTGATAGACAGTAATACTCTTATCCTGTCTACAGGTTTTATTCATATTTTGTCAGTTGTCCTGCTAATAACCTTCATAGCAAAAGCAAATCTCAGAGCATGCATTGCATTTAGTTGTCATATCTTTTTAGCTATTCTTTGTGTTTTATGACATTTGCATTTTTGAAGACTATAGGCCTGTTATTTTGTAGAGTTTTCCTCAGTTTGGGTTTGTTTTTGTTTCACACCATGCAGTTCAGGTTATGCATTTTTGGCAGGAATCCCACAGAAGTGATATTGTGACCTTCGCAATGGATCATATCAGGAAGCACACGATGACTGTGCCATCGCTGGGATATGAACTTTGGTCAAGTGTCTGCCAGGCTTCACTGTAAAGTTACTATTTTTCCTTTTGGGCTGAATAAGTTATATGAGGAAATACTCTGAGGCTATTATCCTGTTATTCTTCAGACTTCCACTCACTAGTTTTATCATCCATTGATGATTCTTACCTGAATCAGTTATTATTATGATGGTCACCAAATGGTTATTTCCTAAATCCATCATTCCTTCTACATTAGCTAGGTTCCTTTCCTTCCCCTCCCCTCCCCCTCCCCTCCTCCTCTCCTTCTTTCTTTCTTTCTTTCTTTCTTTCTTTCTTTCTTTCTAAAGGAGGACTTCTGGAATTCAGAAAATTCTTTTTTTTTTCTTTTCAAGGAGTTAAACTCCTGCATTGAATGCTTGACTGTTAAAACTGTGAATTTTAGGTCCAACGCCAGGCTCCGAGGCCTTTGTTACATGCTGTGCCCACCCTCCACCTGAGGCGTGAACACCGCAGACTGTGGGTGAAGAGCCACAGGGTCACAAGATCCCTTTCAGCAAGGAAAAGACCCTAGGTTTAAAATCTTCAAATATCATCTTGCTATAGTAGTTTTCAGTATTGCAAGTTTTTATATTTTTGCATTTTTACAGGTGCTTTACTGTATAATTGAGCGAAACTGCTATTAAAAAGGAATTATGGGATCAAAAATAAATATATTAGCCCTTTAAGTATATGAAATAACTTAAACCTATAATAAAATGTTGCCAAATTGCTGATTTGCTGTGCATGCCTTAATGGATATTTAAGATCCTTAAACACAGTCTTATCTTAATGACCGACCGTGTATTTGAAATCTGCACCCTGGCAATCTAAAATAAAAAAGAAAAACACAATTAAAGTTACTGAGTGTGCATAATCTCTGTATTATGAATGTTGGAATTTAGCCGCATTATCTCCAGAGAGTTAATGTGATGTTTTACACATCCTTGTACATCCTCTGTTTACAGAAGTTCTAGGGAAATGCTGTTTGGCCATCCAGCTTTCTGCTGTCTGTTTCAGCGGTCATGTCTACAAAGGCGATTGTCATTTCTACCTGGAAGTTACACTTTCTTAAGAAATGTGTGTGTAGAGGTGATTGAAGACTATTGCAGAGAATATTAGATTTTATCTTTTCTTTAAACTGTTCATGTACACAATTCCTTATTTATTTTGTGTGTATTAAATAAGTGATTTTTAAAATTAATAGCTCCTTCTCGCTATGAACATGAAGACACCTTTATCTCAGTGTTTCATACTCAAGTCCCTCCAGAAGAATATGAAAACCGTATACAGAATGTCAGTCAAGGTATGTTTTGATTTGTATGATTTACATATTGTCACAAGGAAATATCAGCTGTATATAGAAATGTTCACTGATGAAATGATTTGATATGATTTTGTCTGGAAATAGGTGGACATAGGTGAGGTTCTAGATGAAACAAGGTTGGTTATGAGTTAATCATTGTAGAAATTAATTGTTGAGAATTCATTATACCATTCTTTCTCCTTTGGGATGTTTGAAAATTTTTATATAAGCAAGTTAAAGGAAAGCTGACTGCAAGCAATGAAAACCTAGTTTAAGCAAAAAGGAAAATGCATGGAAAGAATCCTGGTGATAGACAGTCTCTTTGAAGAGCACATTCTGTGGATGGTCATTGAGAAGGGACTCTATTCCAAAATGTTAGAGACCAACTGACCCAGCTTGGGTTGGGTGCCTACCGCTGGTCCAAACAGCTCCTCTGACCCAGTGTGGATGAGGGTCACTCCGGGAACATGGCAGCTTCTGCTGTGGATCACCGCCGGCGTGGGGAGGAGAAGAGGATGTTTTTAGTGAGATAATCCAATGTTTTTCTCTTACAGTTTATTAAAAGTGTATTTTAAAGAAAGTCTTACAGATGTAGACATGGATGCATTTAATTTGAATTACTTTAATGTTGTGTTAAGAGTATTTGAAACTTCAACTGAATGAGTAAATCTCATATTTCAACTTAAAAGACTATTTACAATTTGGATTATGGTAAAAGTTATATATTTTATATCAAAGGAGACCACTCATCAAAAAGTGACTCCTACTTTAACTATTGGTAGTTGTTTAAAAAATTATGTTATTGATTAGAAAATAAAATCCCAATTATAAAGCACAGATTTATTTTTATTCAGCTTGTAACTTACATTAGAGTAAAACTTTTTTAACTCAGATTTATTTTTGTTTTAAAAGAATTTAAATACAGAGATCTTACTCTTTCCTGGTTCTTTCCAGTTATTATCAAAATTTATTGTTTAATTATTAAACTTTTATTGAGTCTAGGATAATTAGCTACAAATATCCTTAATCCTTTTTATTGAGACAACCTCTCTTATAAAACAAAGATAGCTTTTAAGTGAACCTTGTCTGGGCTGAGCTGCTGGCTGGTGTTTCTCCCTTCTGGACTTTAATGTGGCAACTTAACCTACTTTGTAGGGTAAGCTCCATCTGTCATTTAAGAACACTTTTCTTTATGCATAGTTTTAAAGCATCAGTGAGGATTTCACCTGATCTTGTTTTAAATGCTTTAAATACGACTGCAGTGAAGACAAGATATTTAACAAAGGGAATAAAAGTCCACAAGTATTTTTCTTATCCTTGTTTTGAGCGCTCAGTGTCTGAGCGATTCAGAGGTGACTTCAGCCCCCATTCAAAGGCGGAGAAAGCTGACCCACTAGGACGGGCCCAGGGGTGTGTGCAGATGGGACGTGAGCACCCGGGCACTTACGCCCGACCTGGCTTAAAAGACAGGTTTGAACAAAAAATTTATTGTTCAGAAAGGGTGATGACAAATTAGTAAAGAATCTAGTCTTTAGGGAAAGTTCTGGTTCATATAAAGACTAAAATAAAATATATTTTAAAATTCCCGTAATGTCAGAGATTTCTCCTTCACGTGTATCACCTGCAGTGTTTTTCATATGCCCATGATTCCAAAGGAATCAATAGCAGGAAGTTTGATATGTGATAATGAATAACAGAAGTTTTATGAGAACTCCATTGTAAATTATATAGCATATTTATCTTTTTGAGAATAAATCTCTGTGTATTAGGTTTCTGGATCTGGAATTTGGAAGTTCTTCTATGTGTGTTTTATTTCTTATGTATATTAATATATGCTTAAGGTAAAATTTTAGCATAATGGACAATTATAATTATGAAAAAATTTTGAACTTTTTTAATATTAGATTTTACCTGTGATGTGGAAAGAAATGAGCCATTAATCCAAGCAGAAAAGAGACCTTTCTCAAATACAGAAAAGATTGAGTTCAGGGATAAACACAACCAGGATTTTATTAAGCGAAATATTGAGGTATGTACTTAGGAATTTAGAAGCCACAATGTGGACTAAATAAATTCTAAAAATGGAGATAGTTGTGTTCAGCGTCTTTACATATTTTTTTGATTGTGATACATGTATATATAAATAGCATTTGTAACTGAATGAAAAATTTTGTGAACCAATACTTCACCATTTTCTGTTCAATCTTCTCCTCTCCTCCTCCTTTAGAAATGCTAGCTTCAACTCAGTACATTTATTTTATTGCCCAGAAATGAACCTTGCTCCTGTAATCTGAAAAACACTAATTTAGATAAGAGTTTTGGAACACGTTTCCCAGATTTTAAATTGCATGTTAGTAACATTGGTTTTTAGAGTAGACAGGTTTTATAGCTGGTGCACTTGGAAATTGGAATGGAAAATGCTCCTGGCAGAGCTGGAGAGGCCAGCTGGCTGTTCCTCACATCCCTCCCCAGCCCCGCTCAGCTGCGCCTCCTGGCAGCCCTTCGCTTGTCACTCGTCTTTATTAGCTCCCTGCTCCAAGGCCTGACCTTGGTCTTGCAGGCCCTGCAGCCTCGCTTGGTTTGTTGTTGATGCAGACTCAGATTAACCAAGGGCACAGAGGCTCCTCTGTTAGACCAGCATGCTAATTAATTAATTTAGAGCAAGAAACGTTCATGCAGTGGTCGAAGGCTCGGGGCATACCACCGAGGCAGTCGGGTCATTAGAAAACCCCACTGGTGCGTGTGAAGTGCTAACAAGGGGAGGAAGTTAAATAATTTTTCACAGTTGAAGCCTGATCCTTTTCCCACAACTGGCATGTCATTTCCATGCAGACTGGATTCAGGGGTCAGCCTGCTCCTGTCAGAACTGGAGTCTGGGACTCTGGGTTTTTCTTTGCCCCACGTTCCTGTAACCTGAAAGAAACCTTCCCCAGTGTGAACCGTCTCTTCGTGTTATGCGCTGCTTTCCTGTTGTCGCCAGGGCAGTCCTGTTTCCCATGTCCAAGTTCTTGCTGACGCAGCAGCTCCGCCGTAGATTTCCTTCTTAACGACAGTAACTAATTCTTTATTTAAACTCCTGATACGAGCTTCTTCAATTTTAAAGGCAATTGCATTTAGTGGATGTATGCCACATAGGAAGTGGCAAGAAGATTCTTCCCAAATGTCCCAGCAAATATGTTTTCGCATTGCTACAATATAAAGAGAAGTTTGAAAACTGCTTGTGTTTTATTTTCTTTTTCAAATAAAATGTTTGTTAAATGGTTAACAGGAGGGCCTGCTTACAGTGGAAATATATTTGCTTGGAGAATGGACCTATACCAAAAATCTGACATAAAATGAAATTACCTGGTAAATGAAAAATGCCTAATTTCACAAATTTTACCTTAGTGTATCTGTACTATAGAAACCTCAGGTTTCATTTTTACTTTCTTGAACTATGAATTGCTTTGAGGTTTTAATATTTTTCATTAATACATTCTGTAGTTGGCCAAGAATTCAGGAAAACCAGTGGTTATGATTGATAGAGAGAAGAAAAGGCTGGCTGAACTTTTGAAGGACTTAGATGATAGAGATTCCGGGCTGTCCAGTTCTGAGGTATGTAAACTCTGATATTCAATGATCTCTATACTTCTTAATATTTATTTTTTATCATGTTATTGACTTATTAGTATAAATCAATAATTATTTTTTAAATTATAAGATAATGTTCTCTGACTTTAAAAACTCCTGTTTTACAAATTTATTCATTCATTTATTTATGAAATTTTATTTATTTATTTTATCCTCCAGAGAGAGGGGAAGGGAGACAGGAAGAGAGGGAGAGAAACATCAATGTGTGGTTGCTTCTAGCACGTCCCCAACTGGAGACCTGGCCTGCAACCCAGGCACGTGTCCTGACTGGGAATCGAACTTGTGACCCTTGGGTTCACAGGCTGGCACTCAAACCACTGAGCCACTCCAGCCGGGCTATAGATTTATTTTTATTGAAATTTTCAAATTTATTCTTGGCTAATTCATTATTGACATTCTTTATTTAAACTCATCTTTTTATTATTATTCTATTACAGTTGTCCCACCTGTAACAATTTTTCCCACTTTGCTCTCCTTCACCCATCCCACTTCCTGCTCCCACAGTCAATTCCCACACTGTTGTCCATGTCTGTGGGTCGTTTATACATGTTCTTTGTCTAGTCCCTTCCCCTCCTTTCCATCATCATCCCCTCCCACTTCCCCTCTGGTCATTTCCAGTCTGTTCCATGTTTCCGTGCCTGTGGTTATATTTTGTTCATTAGATTCCTCTTAGAGGTGATGTCATATGGTATTTGTCTTCCACTGACTGGTTTATTTCACTTAGCATAATAGTCTTCAGTTCCATTCATGCTGGTTGAAAAGGTGGGAGTTCCTTTTCTCCTGTTGCCTAGTATTCCATTGTGTAAATGTACCACAGTATTTTGATCCACTCATTTACTAATGGGTACTTAGGCTGTTTCCAGCACTTGGCGATTGTAAATAGCACTGCTATGAACATGGGGTTGCATACATTCTTTTGAATTTGGGATTTGGGATTCTTAGGGTATATCCCAGCAGCTGCATTACTGGGTCAAAAGAAAGACAGTTTTAGTTTTTTGAGGACATTCCATACTGTTTTTACACTGGATGCACTAGTCTGCATTCCCACCAACAGTGCACTAGGGTTCCCTTTTCTCCACATCCGTGCCAGCACTTGTGTTTGTTGACTTATTAATGATGGCCATTCTGACTGGTGTGAGGTGGTATCTCACTGTGCTTTTAATTTGCCTTTCTCTGATGGCTAGTGATGCTGAGTATCTTTTCATATGTCTGTGGGCCATCCGTATGTCCTCCTTGGAGAAGTGTCTGTTTAGGTCCTTTGCCCATTTTTTAATTGGAATATTTGTCTTCCTGGCGTTGAGTTGTGTGAGTTCTTTATATATTTTGGAGATCAAATCCCGGTCCAATGTATCATTGGCAAATATGTTCTCCCATATGGTCAGTTCCCTTTTCATTTTGATGATGGTTTCTTTAGCTGTGTAGAAGCTTTTTAGTTTGATGTAGTCCCATTTGTTAATTTTTTCCCTTTATTTTCTAGCCCTAGGAGATATATCAGCAAAATCTGAAATTTTTGCCTGTACGGGATATCTGAAATTTTCCTGTCTATGTTCTCCTCTAGGACTTTTATGGTGTCACAACTTGCATTTAAGTCTTTTATCCTTTTTGAGATTATTCTGCTGTATGATATAGGTTGGTGGTCTAGTTTGATTTTTTTTTTCATGTACCAATCTAGTTCTCCCAACACCATTTTTTGAAGAGGCTGTCTTTACTCCATTGTAGGTTAATGCCCTCTTTGTCAAATACTACTTGACCATAGAGATTTGGGTTTATTTCTGGGTTCTCTATTATGTTCCATTGATGTATCTGTCTGTTCTTATGCCAGTACTAGACTGTATTGATTACAGTGGCCTTGTAGTATAGTTTAATATCAGGTATTGTGATCCCTCCTACTTCATTCTTCTTTCTCAAGATTGTGAGGCTATTTGGGGTCATTTTTGGTTCCATATAAATTTTTGAAATATTTGTTCTATGTCTCTGAAATATGCCATTGGTATTTTCATAGGGATTGTGTTGAATCTATAGATTGTTTTGGGTAGTATGGAGATTTTAATGATGTTAATTCTTCCTATCCATGAACACAGTATGTGCTTCCATTCATTTGTATCTTCCTTAACTTCTTTCTTCAGTGTTCTGTAGTTTACTGAGTACAGGTCTTTTACCACCTTGGTTTGAATTTATTCCTAGGTATTTTATTTGTCTTGTTGCTGTAGTAAATGGAATTTTTCCCTAGTTTCTGTTTCTGATATTTCATTGTTGGTGTGCAAAAATGCTCTCTATTTCTGAATATTGACTTTGAATCCTGCTGTTTTGCCAAATTCACTTATTAGGTCAAGTAGTTTTTGGTGGAGACTATGGAATTTTCCACGTGCACTGTTATGTTGTCTGCAAACAACGACAGTTTTCCTTCCTCCTCTCAAATTTGGTTGTTTCTTTTTCTTGTCCAATTGCTGTAGCTAGAACTTCCAATACTATGTTATATAAGAGTGGGGAAAGCAGACCCTCTTGTCTTGTTCCTGATCTTAAGGGGAAAGCTTTTAGTTTTTGCATGTTTCTTGTACGCAGTTTTTATTATGTTGAGGTGTGCGCCTCTAATCCCATTTGTTGAGTGTTTTAATCATAACTGGGGTGCTTGATTTTATCAGATGTTTTTGATTAAATACAGCATCTGTTGATATGATCATGTGATTTTTGTCTTTCATTTTGTTTATATGGTGTATTACATTTATTGATTTGCAAATATGGTACCATCCTTGCGTCCCTGGGATGAATTTCACTTGGTCGTTGTGTATGATCTTTTTAATGTATTGCTTAGTCTGGATTGCCAGTGTTTTGTTGAGGATTTTAGCATCTCTGTTCATCAGAGATACTGGCCTGTAATTTTCTTTCTTTGTTGTATATTTACCTGGTTTTAGAATTAGGATGATACTGACCTCATACAAAGAGTTTTGGAGTCTTCCCTCTTCTGGAACTTTTTGGAATAGTTCAAGAAGGATAGGAGCTAGTTCTTCCTTAAATGTTTGGTAAAATTCACCTGTGAAGCCACTGGTCCTGGGCTTTTGTGTCTGGGAGTTTTTGATTGCTGCTTCAATTTCACTAGGCATTACCATCTGTCGAGGCTTTTTCTTCTTCCTGATTCAATTTTGGAAGATTATATGTTTCTCGAAATTTGTCCATTTATCCAGGTTGTCCAGTTTCTTGGCATACAGTTGTTCATAGTACTTTCTTACAATCCATGGTATTTCTGTGGTATCCTCTCTCATTTTTTATTTTATTTGGGTCCTCTCTCTTTTTTTCTTGATGAGTCTGTTTAAAGGTTTGTCAGTTTTGTTTGTCTCTTCAAAGAGCCAGCTCCTGGATTTATTGATCCTTTGAATTGTTCTTTTAGTTAATATGTCATTTAATTCTGCTCTGATCTTGATTATTTCCTTCTTTTTACTCACTCTGGGCTTTGTTGGTTGTTGTTCCTCTAGTTCTTGTAGATGTAGTGTTAGGTTATTTATTTGAGATTTTTCTGTGGTTTTTAGGTAGGCCTATATTGCTATGAACTTCTGTCTCAGGACTGCCTTCTCTGTGTCTCATAGGTTTTGGGTTGTTGTGTGTTCATTTTCATGTGATTCCAGACACTTTGATTTCTTCTTGATCTCATTGTTAACCCATTCATTATTTAATAGCATGTTATTCAGTCTCCAGGTATTTGAATGTTTTTCAGTTTTTTCCATGAGGTTGGTTTCTAGTTTCAAGCCATTGTGATCCAAGAAAATGTTTAAGATGATTTCAGTTTTCTTGAATTTGTTGAGGCTTATTTGGTGTCCTACCATGTGCTCTGTCTTTGAAATGTTCCATGTGCATTGGAAAAGAATGCATATTTTGCCTTTTTGGGGTGAAAGGTTCTGTGTATATCAATTAAATTTATTACATCTAGAGTGTTGTTCATTGCCACAATATCCTTGTTGATTCTTTGTTTGGAAGATCTATCCATTGTTGACAGTGGGTTGTTAAAATCTCCTATAGTGACTGTGTAGTTGTCCATATCTTTCTTGAAGTCCTCTACAATTTTCCTTATATACTGAGGAACTCCAGTGTTGGGCGCATATATGTTTACAAGGATTATATCTTCTTGATGGACTACTCCTGTAAGTATTATGTGGTGGCCTTCTTTGTCTCTTTTTATGGCCTTGTTTTGAAGTCTGTTTTGTCTCATATAAGTATTGGTACCCCAGCTTTTTTTTCCATGTCCATTTGGAATGTTTTTTTTTCCATCCCATCACTTTCAGTTTGTGTAGATCTTTTGTTTTGAGGTGAGTCTCTTGTAGGCAACTTATGTACTGGTCATGTTTTCTTATCCATTTAGCTACCCTGTGTCTTTTGATTGCAGCAGTTAATCCATTTACATTTAAGGTCATTACTAATAGATACTTATTCATTGCCATTCTTTCCCTTCATACCTGTGTTCCCCTCTCTCTCTCTCTTTCTTCTCCATTTTTTAAAAGATTTTATTTATTTATTTTTAGAGAGAGGGGAAGGGAGGGAGACAGAGAGGGAGAGAAACAGCTCCTCACATGGCCCTCACTGGGGACCTGGCCTGCAACCGAGGCATATGCCCTGACTGGGAATTGAACCGGGACCCTTTGGTTCCCAGCCTGTGCTCAATCCGCTGAGCTACACCAGCCAGGTCTTTCTTCTCCTTTTTATACCAGTCTTTAGCATCTCTTATAGTGCTGGCTTAGTGGAGATGTATTCTTTTAGCCTTTTTTTTTTTGTCTGGGAAGCTCTTTATTTCGCTTTCCATTTTAAATGAGAACCTTTCTGGGTACAGTAGTCTTGGTTGCAGGTCTTTGCTTTTCATAACTTGGAATATTTATTGCCATTCCCTTGTGGCTTGTGGTGTTTCTGTTGAGAAATCATCTGATAGCCTTATCAGAGCTCCCTTGTATGTTACTAGCTGTTTCTCCCTTGCTGCCTTTAAGATTTTCTCTTTGTAGAGTATGGAAGTTTCTTTCAAAGTTAAACATAGCCTTACCATATGATCCAGCAATCACATCTAGATATTTGCCTAACTGATATGAAAACTATGTCACATAAAACCTGCACATAAATATTTGTAGTAATGTTACTTATAATCACCAAAATTGAAAGCAACCAAAATACCTTTAAATAGGTAAATGGATAAGCAAACTACAGTATATCCATACAATGGAATACTATTCTGTGGTAAAAAGGAATAGGTTATTAAGTCATACAAAAACATCTTAAATGAATATTGCTAAGTGAAAGACACCAGGCTGAAAAGAATGATTTCATTTATGTGAACTTCCGGAAAAGGCCAAACTTTAGAGTTGTTAAAGAGGCCAGTGGTTGCCAGGCTGTTGAGGGGAGGAAAGTGTTTAGTCAGTGAAGTACAGGGGCTTCTTTTGGTGGCTATATGACATTACATATTTTTGAAAACTTAAAACTGTACAGCATAAAAAGAGTGGATTTTAATGTATGCAGATTCTTAAAAAATATAATCTAGAAGGTCAAGGGATTCCAGAATATGACAAAACAATCTGACTGTATTACAAATATATGAAATAACCTCACCAAAAGGGCTGGGGGATAAGGTAGTAACCTAAGTAAATTTGGAAATGGGTAGAGACCGTAAGTTTTTAGAAAAAGAAAGAGTGCATGGACATTGTACTCTAGTTAGTAAAGCTGTTTCCTGTTGCAATAAGGCTTAACAATTCTGAAACCCCTATGTATGTGGTATACTGGGGATGGTGGATCGTGAAGCCAAGTTTCTCAGTGTTGGTCTGGAAGTTACAGACAAGCAAAGAGGGGAAGGCTAGAGTGATTCCTGTGGAGACCTAACACACAGCAATGTGACTATAGTTAACAGTATTGTATTGTATACTTGAAATTGGTTAAGATAATAGCTCTTACGTGTTCTCATCACATGAAAAAAGAAAGTGGTAATTTTGTGAAGTGATAGGTATGTTAATTAGCTCGATTGTGGCTACTATTTCACAGTGTACTAGTATATCAAAACATCAAGTTGGACACTTTAAATATGTACAATTTTATGTGTCAATTAAACTGCCAATAAACTGAAAAATTGCACAAAATAAATAAATTAATATTTTGGAATAAAAAAATTTTGTCTTTAAAATTTGCCATTTTAATTATGATGTGTTGTGGAATAGGCCTTTTTGGGTTCATTGTGACTGGGACCTTCTGTGCTGCTTGCACTTGTGTGACTTTTTCCCTCACCAAGTTAGAGAAGTTTTCTGTCATTACTTTTTCAAACAGGTTTTCTATCCCTTGCTCCTTTTCTTCTCCTTCTGATATTCCTATGATGCAAATGTTCTTACATTTCATGTTGTCCCGAATCTTCCTTAAACTATCCTTATTCTTTTGAGTCTTTTTCTGTACTGTTACTCTGGGTATTTATTTCTACTTTGTCTTCCAGCTCGCTGATCGGTCCTCTTCTTCATCTGGCCTTTTAATTCCTTCTACTTTTCTTTTCTGATATTGTACTCTTTAATTCTTCCTGGTTCTTATTCAGTTTGTATGGCCTTTTTCATGCTGATGTAGTTCCCACTAAATTCCTTGTAGCTCCCATAAAGTTCTTTGTAGTTCTCACTGAGTTCCTTGAGCATCCTTTTAACCATTGTTTTGAATTTCACGTCAGATAGATTGCTTGCATCAATTTCATTTAGCCCATATTCTGGGGATTCCTCCTTTCCTTTCAATTGGGGGTTATTTCTTTGTCTCACTAATTGAGGTAACTCTTTTTGTTTGTTTCTGCATCTCAGGTCACTCTGCTTTGCCTGCTTGTCTTTGTGGGGTGGATTTCTGTGGTAGGAGTTCTGTAGGGCTCAGCGGTGCAGTCTCTTCGATCTTCTGCTCTGTATGCTCTAGGGTTGTCCCTTACTCAGTTTATGTGGACTCTCTTGTTGCCCTTGGGCTTTGAGTATTGATGGTTCACTCATTGGTGGGTTCTTCCCTCCAGCTGGCTGCCTGGGAGTCGCAACCACTGCCATTTCTTATGCTGTTGTACAGGCGCTGGTTAACAAGGCAATACTACCCGGAGAACCAAACCCACGCCAGGAAAAATATCCCCCTACCACGTCAGCAATACCAACAGCTATTGAGCAAAGATTAATAAAGGTGGAGATTAAGATAGTTATAAGATAGGAAAAAGGGAACATGTGATGACTACAGAAAAGACAAATGATTTTGATTGGAAAGAGGGAAGATAAATAGTAAGAGTAGGGAGTAAAAACAAGGTAAAGAAAGGGAGAAAATAAAATTTAAAACAGAAGTAAAACAGGGAAGATCAATGGCAAAATGGAGTAAGAAAAGGGAAGAGTATAATATGAGGGTTGAAATAAAATTACGAAAGTAATGAACCAAAGGGAACAAAATTGCAGAAAAACCACAACAGGGTCAAAAACAATGGTAACTAAGCAAAGATTGATAAAGGTGGAAAGAGAATAAGAATATTATATGAAAGAGAAAAGAGAATATGAGATGTCTACCATAAAGAAAAATTATTTTGAGAGGCTAGAGGGAAGAGAAATAATAAGAGTAAGGAATAGAATCCAGGGTAACAAAGGGGAAAAAATAAAATTCCAAACTCAGATAAACAAGGACAGGAGGAAGGCAAACTGGAGTAAGACAAGGGGAAAGTAATCTATGAGATTTTAAATAAAAAAAAGGAACAAATAGGAATACAGTTGAAGAACAGCAATAATCATAATATCCATGCCAAACAAGCCACAATTTATAAAGGTGGAAAGAAAATACGAATATAATAAGAAGGGAAAAAGAATATGAGCTGACTGAAGGAAGGAAGAATGATTTTGAGAAGATAGAGGGAGGAGAAATAGTAAGTAAGAGTAAGGAATAGGAGTAAGGCATAGCATGTGGAAAATAAAATTTACAATGAAAATAAGAAAGGGCGGGAAGAAGGCAAAATGGAGGAAGGCAAGGGAAGGGTACAATGTGAAATTTGAAATGAAAATAAAAAAAATAAAAATCTAAATAAAAAAAGGCAAAATCAATTAGTTGGAATATATTGAAGCAAAAGAAGAAATATTAAAAGGCTATGCAAAAGAAAGAAAAACATGCAGATTCTGAAGAAGAATGAGGTGGAGTTCATCTCAGCAGAGTTTGGTGCTTGCTTTCTGATTTCTCTTTCTGGATCCACCTCCGGTTTTTTGTCAGCTCAAGGTCCAGGGTGGGTCATCCAACTTCTGGCAGCACCACCTGCATCACCTTCACCTGCCTCTAGAGGGAGCTTCTGTTGTGAACTGGAGGGTGGGACTCCTGGGTCTCCCCTGGGAGGCACTGTTCAGTCTTCTGGGAAAATTGTGGGTGTGTCCCCCTGCCCCAACGTGCCGCCCGTCTTGTTCTGTCCCAGCTTATTTTCGATAATGTATAGTTTCTGACGAATTAGCTGTCCGTTTCAAGGGAGGGGCCAATCTGTGTAAGAGGGTCAGCTCCATCCTACTTGGCATGATGGCAGCACTGTGTGCAAGCCGAGGCTGGGTGGGGCCCTGATCCCCCCATTGCTGCACGGATTTCTGATCTCTCTGCATTGCTGGCCTTAGTGGAATAGGGCCCTGGGAACCGGTGTATTTTGTTTTCCTGAGAGAAGTTCAAAATGGGCCGTTTAGGTGTTTTTCTTCCCATCTTTCTTCTGTAGATAAGCAGCCTGCAAGGGGTTCTTGAGCCTGTCCTGCCTGTTTTTCCAAGCTTCCCTGTTGGTGGTGCTTGTGATCCTGCAGGAGTTGAGGGCTGGGTGCATCCTTCCCTTCCTGGAGGTTTGATCTCTGCCTGAGAGGGGGCTCTGTCTGGCTGTAAACATCTCAGGTGCTCAACTCCTGCCTGTCTAGTTCCCAGCCCACTGCCCTCGCAGCAGACACAGTCCTGAACTCTCACTCTGCGCTGCCTCCGGCCTGCTAGCTGTGCCAGGCTGGGACTGAGAAATCTCCTCGCTGTGCACCTTTCTGATCTCACTGCCCAGCTGTGTTCAGTGGGAGCAAACCGTGCCCTAAATCGTTTCCCCTTGCTGGCAGGGCAGTTGCACCGCAAGCCTTAGCTCCCCTTTTAAAAAGTCTCTGTGGGCACTCCCACTGCAGCATTGAGTCACCATCTGGCTTTCCATACACACCACCTCTCCAAAAAGCGGGAAGTCTGTCACACTCACCAGATAGTCTCTCTCTGGCAGTCTCCCGGCGGGCGTTTGCCTCTGCAGCTGTGGGTATGCCGCTTGGTGGGTGTGTGTGTGTGTGGCCTGGATCTCCTGACTTTGTGTATCCAAGTCACTCCAGGTCTGGATCTGGGGGTTCCCTGCTCTGGGAGGGGAGGGGGCCACAGAGCTGCAGTTTTTGACTAGGCTCTCCATGGCTGCAGGCGCTACGCATACATGAGGTATCTTCCCTTCAACTCGTAAAATCTCCTTACCACCCATTGTGAAGCGTTGTCTGAACTCCTTGGCTCCCAAGCTTCCTATCAGCTGAGATTCCGCCCAATGTTCAGTTTATTTGTTGGAAGATCGGCCAAGTATCCGAGTTGGTGGCAAGCACAAGTGGACTCAGCTTCCACCTACTAGGCTGCTATCTTTTCCCATTGTTGACTTTCAAAGGATTATTTTGGCATAGGAGTTACTACACATTGGTTATCACAGTAAAAACCTCTGCCTGTGATATAATGGGCTTAGTCACTGATGACATGTAATGTGTTTTTCTGTATTTTTTTATTTTGGACATTTCTTATTATCCCTAAATCGGCTCCATGATATTTCAGGGTAGTCCTCAGTAATCCTAAAGAACACTGTCCTGCTCCTGCCCAGTTAACTTGGAGCGTAGAGTTCCCTGATGAGTCTAGGGGGAGCACAGAGTGAGTCTAAGAACAGCATGTGCTCCGGGGTGCAAATGCCAGTATTTACAGGGCCTGGTCAGGTCACATAAGGAGTGCCACAGCTCAGCATTTACACTTATGTATATACTGAACTGAGAGCAATATTCTTTACTTCTACAAAGAAACACGTTCTCTGTGCTCACTGAAGCTCTTAGCCCTGTCTTCTAGTTTTTATTTCCCTACGTTTAATAGAGACATGATGTAGTGAATGCTACTGGCACCCTGCCCAGATCCATTTAACTCGGCACCTGTCTGTGCGTCCACCTCCCTGCCCTGTTCCAAGGGTGCACAGCTGCCCCCTTCCCTGGAGCGTTGTCCTGGCCTAAGTGGGAGCTGAACAACCCATCACAGCGTCCCTCCCCCAACCCCATCCTCTCGCTCAAGATGAGACGAGCTCTGTGGTGCGTGTGTCCTCCCGAGCTTCCCCAGGGGTCAGCTGGTCTGCAGCTTGCTGGCTTTGTTTCCTTGGCCTAATCTGCTTCTCTAGCTGGCATCCCCTTCCTGCCCTGAGTCACTTGAACAAGAATCCCTGCCTCGGGTTCTGTATCTAGGGAACCCAGCTGAAGACCTGTAGGTTCGGAGGGTAATTTTGCTGTAGGTGCAAAAGCAGGGTGTGTGCAGCAATAGCTGTGACCACTGGGGGACGGCTCGCCAGTCCACGGGAGCCGACACTCAGCACCAGCTGGTTACTGCTGTGTGGAAATCCCAGCCAGGGCTGCCTGGGTCCTCCAACATGTCAAGAGACGCTGGAAATTCAGATTTCTTGTGGGAAACATTCCTCTTTTTAAAATGTTGACAACTAATTCCATTAACAAAAATTCCGTGTGGGCAAACACAAACCCTACTCCAAACCAAAAGCAAATCCACAAAACATAACAGACTCCAAGCTCGAAATAGTCTTTTCCCAAACGGTGAAGGCTCATTGAAGGTTGTGTCAAGGAGTCTAGTAAGATATTGCTTGAATGAGTAAAGACTTTTTTTTTCAGTTACCAGAAATCCAGGTGTGAGCAGCGAGTGTCTTTCTCTCTTCCTGCTACTCATTCTTAGCGTGGTTTTGTTTTTAGTTTTGTAAGATTGCTGTTGTATCTGTAGGTAATGTGTCCATTTTCAGATAGAAAGAAAGAGGGAGGGTTAAGGGGCAGACATTCCTCTGAGGCTTTGCCTTTTCATTTGGGAAGGTATGGTGTCCCCGGGACTTCTACCTGCTTGTCATTGGCCAAGCTTTGTCACGTAGCTCTTCATTTTCCATGTCGCTGCGAGTGAGACCGAGGATTCAGTTATTCCAGTTTCTCACTTTTGTAGCAGAGGAAGACAAGGAAGAGGAAAACTGGAAAAATGGATCAGGTCAGTCGGTGTACGGTGTCTATCACAAATGGGTGTAGAACCTTCTGGATCTGTCCTCCAGGTCTTGTAACATTTTTCTCATAATCTTCATCTTTTTCTGCTATTTTGTTCATAGGAGGTCATTTTACAGTTTTCCAAGCTGGGTTTAAATCACGTCTATTCTGCTATTTAGTTATTTAGCCTTTTTTTTTTTTTTGAGATTGTTATAGTTTTTAAAACTACTTGCTGAGAGTTTTTCCCTTCAAGTCCTCTGAGGAGAGAGAGGGTTCCGTCTTACTCTCTGGCATGGCGATAGCCACTTGATATTGAGGTGCTGTGGAGTCGGATCGATGGTGGCACGCGCTGAAACAGCCCCAGAGGCGGGGCTGCGAGGTGCAGCAGGTGAATGAGAGGGACCCGTCCACTGCATTCTCAAACTGTACCAGACCTCGTGCCATCCCTTAAGCTTGCTGTATCCCCTCAGACTTCCGTGTGTCCTTCTCTTCATGGAGTGCCCCGCTGCTTCATCTCTGATAAATGCTATGTGACTGAAAGAGGAGGACCAAGATGATAATTTTATTTTATTTTATTTTTCTCCATTTTTTTAAAAGATTTTATTTATTTTTTAGAGAGAGGAGAAGGGAGAGAGAAAGGTCAATGTGTGGTTGCCTCTCACATGGCCCTCACTGGGGACCTGGCCTGCAACCCAGGCATGTGCCCCGACTGGGAATTGAACCGGGATCCTCTGGTTCCCAGCCCGCGCTCAATCCACTGAGCTACACCAGCTGGGCCCAAGATGATAATTTTATTTGTTTTCCCCAGAACTCTTGCCCTCTGGTGGTTCTTTATAGTGGCATGTTTAATGGTGTGGATGTAATATTCTCTTGAATCTCTGTGGGATACTTAGAATTTTTAAGAGCTTTCCCCCTGTGTTGGGAACTCACGCTTACAGCTCATGGCACTCCACAAAGCCAGACGCCTCTGCTGTCACCACCACCCCTCCCCCGGCCCAGCAAATTACAACTAAATCAGTGCTGAAGGGGTGAGTCTGGTTGTGGACTCTTGGCTGCTAGCTCAAGCCCTAGCTATAAGGGAGGGCGGTGAAGAACATTTTCTAGGTTCTCCCCTAGGGAGCCAAGCTCCTAAAAGCTAGAAATTTCCAAACATAGTCAGAGTGTCTAGAAGGTGCTAGACAGAAAAACATGATAACATCTACTACATGTTACATATAATTTTCTTCTGTAACTGTATAGTGAATGAAACATTTAAATTTCTCTTGAATTTAATCTGACTTTTTTTTTTTTTTTTTTTTTTTTTTTACCTCCAGTATCATTAAAAAAGAATTCCATTCAGACAAGAATTTAAAATTTATTAACTAATGTTTGGTCAGTGTGATTCTATAATCTTACGTTTTTGGTGATTCTTTATCCTCATTTAAGTCATACAGTATTTATATCACTCTTATTTAGGAAAAATTAACCAGAGTTTCTTATTTGTGAGTAACTAGATAATATTATTTTTAAAATGACTATGTATGACTTTCATATGCCAACTTACAAGTATATTTAAAATGTTTATTACTATCTCATATTCTTGTATGGAGACACTAAAATCTACTCATTCTATCCTTATTTTTAGACATTTAGGCTTTTTGCCTATATTCTTTATTATAAATAACTTGGCAAAAAATGTATTGTTCTAGGTTGCAAGAAACAGAGATAGACTTGGGTTAAAAAAACAGAAAATGAATTTTTTGGGAGACTTGAGTAGTTCACAGACTCAGTGGTAGGTTTGGAGAACCAAGCTTGTACACCACGCTGATATCAAAATAGCCCGAAACTGCACCGGCTGGCCCACATGGTCTGCCGCCTTACCAGTCTGGTCGTTCTGATTGATTTTTCTTTAATTCCTTGGTTGTTGGAGTTCCATGCAGTTTGATTTTCTGATGCTTCTGGTTGTTTGTTGATTTTAGATTGGTTGTTATCCTCATTTTGGTTGTGCGAGGAAGCGAAGGGTTTCTACCTATGCCTCCATCTTGGCGGGACTCCAGTGTGAGATTTTTGCATGAATGTTATGAATGAGTCTTAACCTATTATGAAACCGTAATGTTAGTTGAATGAGTTAGCTAACCAATTAAGCTCGTAAAATCCAGACAACTGAGTTTATAGATTCTATGTTACTGTTTAGGGACACGTTTTGAAAATACCACATTCATTAAAGGGTAAACATGATTTCTCCTTGTTCAACATATCACAACCACTTTTTCAAAGTGGAGAATGAGAATACAGTGAGAACCAGACTGTAAGGCTAGGAGATTTTTTTCCACAGGACAAAAACTCCACCAAGTGTAATTTATGAAGATACTTGACAAAGAGTGGACAGATAATGGAACCATAAACTATGTTTTTCTTTTTCTATGCCAGTGTTAATTCTGTGCCTTTGTTTTCTTTTCTTTTCTTTTTTAAGTTCATTTTTGTGAAGTCCTAAGCATCAGTGTAGCAGTCTGAAAGGTACATTTTGGAAAAAAGATGTCATGGGGGTGCTATGGTGACTGTTGTTTCCTCCTAGGGTGACCAGTCTGGCTGGCTGGTCCCGGGCGAAGGATACACACTCGAGGCCACCCAGCACCAGCAGCTCGCTGAAATCGAGATGAAACTCCAAGAACTCTCTGCAGCCTCCCTGACAATGGCCAGCTTTTCTCCACGACTTCAAAATCAGAATGATCAGGTACATTAAACTCGAGTGCATGGGCGATTCAGGTTTATGTGTGCTAAAGCTAGTTCACATTTGACAAAATGCTTGTTAACTAAAGAAGTTTCTTCACAATTGCTTTTCATTCCCTGACTACACCTGCAGTGATAGTAATTTTTAAAAAATTATATTTTATTCATTATGCTATTATAGTTAACCTAATTTCCACCCATTTCTACCCTCCACCCAGCACCCACCACTCACTCAGGCAATTCCCATACCATTGTTCATGTTCATGGGTCATGCCTATAAGTTCCTTGGCTATTCCATTTCCTTTAGTGTACTGTACATCTCCATGGCTATTCTGTTACCACCTATTTGTACTTCTTAATCCCCTCACGTCTTCACCTGTGCCCCCACACTCCCCTCCCATCTGGCAACCATCAAAACCCTCTCTGTATCCATGATTCTGTTTCTGTTCTTGTTTGCTTAGTTTGTTTTTTAGATTCATTGTTGATAAGAATTTATTGCCATTTTATCGTTCATAGTTTTGATCTTCTCCTTTTTCTTAAATAAGACCCTTTAACATTTCATATAATAATGATTTGGTGATGATGAACAACTTTAGTTTCTTCTTGTCTGGGAAGCTTGTTAAATCTGCCGTTCTATTCTAAATGATAGCTTTGCTAGGTAGAGCAATCTTGGCTGTAGGTCCCTGCCTGTAGGTCTCTAGGGATCTCCAAGACAGGGCAAACAGTGTTAGCCAGGTTGGTGGAGTCTCAGGTGTGGCACCCACCTTGCCAGTGCTGTGGCTCTGTGTGTGGGAAGGCTCAGAAAAGGGACAAAGCCTCTGACTGCCTTTCTGTCTGAGAGCCTTGATGCCAGACACATCAGTTCCTCCCTGTGTGCCGCTGGTGCCTTTCACAGTGCTAGTCTGGTGCTGGAGCTCAGAGGGAGTGTGTCTGAGTAAGTCCTTATGTGGGTTTTTTAAGGGGAACTGCTTGGGACTCCAGAAGTTTCTTTCACTGACTCAATCCCCACTGGTTTTTGCAGCCAGAAGTTGTGGGGGCTTACCTTCCTGTAATGGAACCCTGGGCTGGAGAGCCCGATGTGGGACTAGGACTCCACGCTCGTGAGCTATCCCTCCTGAATTTTCATCTGCCACATGTGGGACCAGCCTTTCCCACAGGTCTGCCCCTTCTACCAGTCTGGATGTATGTGGTTTCTTAATTCTTTAGTTGTCACACTTCCATTGAACTTGATTTCTGATGGTTCTGAGTGATGGTTATTCTATAATTTAGTTGTAATTTTGATGTGGTTGTGCGAGGAGGCAAACTGTGCTCAGTTATGCCGCCGTCTTGACTGGAAATTAGATGTGATGGTAATTTCCTTAAGTGTATTGTCCTTGGTGACTTCTACTCTCTATTCATTTTTATTTCATTTGGTAATACACTGGGATGGAGTCACTGAGGAAATATTTTAATATTATTATTTCTTTATGATTTAAGCTAATTCTTAATCATGATCAGGAGAGAGGAGAGGGAAGAAAATTGTGATAGCACTGATTAGTCCTTTGAGAGCCGCGTTTCTCTTTCCGCCTCCAGTTGCAGGTACTAGCGACGGTGGCGCCTGCCCCTCGTTCTGACGCGTTCTTCTAGCTCCTTTAATTTAATACCACGAGGTTGAAGCAGTGAAGCTCACTAGGTTGGTAACTGTCCTCCTAGAGGGTTTTGAAATGAATGTGTCTCCCCTCTTGTTATTTCGCTCTTACATTCTTTTTCAAAGCGAGTAGAAGGGGTGGAAAACAGAAGAATAATACCAGCTTTGGAGAAGTAAAATTCTTTTTCTCCCTGCTATTTTTCAGCACTTCCTGGGATCTAGATTGGGGTTGAGTGGTAGTTTTCACCTGAGAAAATGGCTGGTCTTTTGTTATTTTACTAACCTTCTACCAGTTTTGTAAACACCTTATCAAATCATTTGCTGTACAATCTTAGATGCATGTGATTTTATTTAAAAATATTTAAATATCAATAGTCTATAGACAGTAATTCTGCTTTCTAGGGAATCCTTGCTCCAAGCTCTCCGTTAGAGGTGAGGGATTTGGTTTTGGGCAAGTTCAAACAGCCTCAGGGAAAAGAGCCTGTGAAACGGCCTAGAAAGTGTTTGGTCACTGGCAAACCTTACGGAGCCAACTTGGCTTCGTTAGGTCGTGTGTCTGAGGGCCGGGCCCAGTGGCTTCCGAGCCTGTACGCAGCAATAGTGGTCGTCGTGGGAACCACTGATTTCGGGATTGGGATCCGAGTTCCTGGAAAATAGAGAATTTGAATCTTTGTCTCCATCCAAATGTACCGCTGGACCTTGACACTGATCACACTGGTAGTTTATTTGTGTTACTGGTGCCGTTTCTCAAAAGGAGGCGGCCAAGATGGGGCGACAAAATTGCTCGGGGATATTCTTTGTTCTTTCATGTTACTACTGATTTTGTTTGTTCTTGCTGTCAGATACCGAGGACAGCGGAGCTCTGAAAGCTGAATAGTGGCTCTAAAGGTGGAAAATGTCTTTTTCATGGCTGTCACATGTTATTCTTGAGAGAGGAACTGAGAATTTAGAGGTTTCTTTAGCCACTAGGACTTTAAATAAAGCGTGGCTATGGCCAGACCCTGTCATCGTCATCTAAATCATATTTTTATAGTTCACATTTATGGTTCTGATAAAATATTTAAAAAATAATAAAGGGGAAACCAGTACATTACTTATCTGTTACACACTGAGATTATATATTTTTATGTGGAACAACATGTATTTAGAGGGAAAGAACAAACTGCGCTTTGGTACTCCCACTGGGTGCAGAACAGAAATGGAACATCCCAGTTGTTGAAAAGAAATAATGAATCGCTCTTGCATGCAAAATAAAGAATATCTTTTGAGCTTTCGTTCAATTTCCTCTTGGCATTTTCTCATTTCTAACTAAAACCAGCATTGCACATTGAATTTCCAAGCCAGAAATGCTAACTTGGAAAATTATTTTATGGATATTATTTTTGGATTGGAATTCTTTTCGAATAAATACACTGAAAAGTATCTTGGATAAATCCAGCATATCTATTCAGTTGATGAATGGGCTCCAATCTATTGCTGAACCACAAATATTCATAGGGAATATTCGTGTTATTTTTATTTCTTAACCCTTCTGCAAACCATTAACTCATCAGTAATTTTTCTCTATGCTTCGTAAGAAAGAATGTCTTTTAAGTAAAATATAAATTTCTCTTTTTCAACAGTGAATCCAACAAATATGAATCAAGTGCGCACTGTGTACGAGGAATTCTAGGGCACTTAGAGACAAGTCAGGCAAAGACAGAACTGCGGAGTTAAAGCCTTCGAGTTCTGGCTCTCACTAGTTCTGAGGACTTGGGAATTGATTAGAAACCACACTCCAGTTTCCTCATAGTGATAATGATAATACTATTCTTTAAAAGGGCAGATGAGTTAATGTATGTTAAAGTGCTTAGCAGTGTCTGATGCAGAATTCAACCAAGGAAATAATAATAATAATAATAATTAATAATAATAATAATAATAATAGACTTAAGGAATTTATTTCCTTATAGAAGGCACAGATTATACATAGATAACATAGGCTCACACAATAGACGCCTATAAGCAAAGTATCGTGGTGGTTCAGAGGGGAGAGACAGAGAGAGAGAGAGAGAGCACATCCAGAAGGAGTATCAAGAAAGTCTGTTTCTGTAAGCGAGGGTCGGGGGAGTGAGAGGAAGTTGGGGATGAGGCAGAAGGGTCAGAGGTCGAGGAGAAGACTGTCATTGTACAGTAGGGCGTGGGAAACTGGCGGCCTGCATGGCAGATTTGACTCACAGGATGGTTTTCTTTAGCCCGCATAGGGTTTACAGTCCTTTTTTTTCCCCAGCCAATGTTTAAAAATTGAGTGACTGCATATAAAAATCCAAATTTCTAGCTTTTTCTGGAAAATTTAGGAAGCATGGCCACATTAGGCCTGAATCCTTGCTTGGCCCACTGCAGGACTGAGCCGAGTAGCAACTGCTGCTTAATACGGAGTGCAGATTTTCTAGTTTGTTCCAGCGGCCCCCACTTCGTATTGTAGTGCAGCCCTGCATCCTACTGAGTGCATTTATGTTGCTTGTCCCGCCCCTGCATAGACCATCAACACATCTTCGAATGCCAGCTTATTTCATGGGAGATGCTGTGGTGGCTGATGCTAAGTATTCAGATTAGTATTTAGACTTTAAAACAGCTTGTGTGTTACTGGAGGATAGAATGTAAACACAGAACAAGTTGCGGAGTGATCATGTAATGAAACAAAAGGTACCACATTACAGGAACTGAGAAAGTATAGGTTGGGGGAGCACAGAGAAAGAAAAAGTTATTTGAAGGTATGATATTTAAAAGAGTCCTTTGGAGATTTAAAAAAAATTGGACCAACAACAGTTTCCCAAACAACTTGGAACATGCAGACTTTCTGACCAACCTGACTCTGGCAGCTCTGAAGGTGCCAAGTTGGAAGGCGCGTAAGCTCGGAGGATTGACGTACCTGAGTCATCATAATGTGAGCGACTCCAGAAATGTGACTCATAGATTAAGAAAGCGTTGATTGTTATGAAAGGGGAAGACGGGAAACTTTCTTCTCCTTGTGAGCTTTCTGATGATAATGTTCTCATATAGATGCCCTGGCCTGGCTCCTAACTTCATGGCAGTATTCTGAAAGCAGCGTGTGGCTTTTACGTATGGTTTCCTTAGTATAAAACAAAGTATGTGGTCACATTCAGAAGAACGAATGGCATACTCCTGCTATTGCTGCAGTGTGAATAATATCATGTGGCTGCAGTTTTACATCTGCTTTTTATTTTCATGTCAGCCTAGCAAAAGAGATCTAATTGAAGCGTTTTGTTAAAGATCCGTGGTTTAACTGTACACACTTTCCTGTATTCTTCTCCTCACTCTCTAACAAATCATTGAGTTCTTTCCATGCATTATAAATCCCAGCATAAAACCGAGTGATGTTCCGTAGTTTAGTACTGTGTTTCTCACTTGTAGCTGTGTTAGAGTTTAGCTTTCTCCAGAAAGATCTAAGATATAGGAGTTATTTAAGCATTCAGTTTCTTAAATTCTTAGCAACTGGATTCAACAATAGATTTTTTCAGTTTGGCTCTTGTAACGAAGTGTAATTTATTTATCTTTCATGAAGTTAGTCTTACTACATCTAGAATTCCAGTTCATGGTAAGATTGTTTTTTTCTGGTTGGGAGAGTGTCTTCAGAACTGGTTCTCACTGACAAGACTTATTTCTTTGTTTTTAAACTAAGTAGTTTAATTGAGTACAAAGGTCCTCCTTAGTTTGATTTATTTTCTTGTTCTTAAAATATTGATCCAGTTGTACACAATTTGGTAAGAGCAACAAAATATCAATAAACATTTGATTGAGGAAAGTTATAGTTGCATTTATCTCTTTTGTTATCAAGAGCGTACTATTGCTAATAGCAAGAACTAACTGTTTTTTGCCTCTTCCTCTTTCAACAGTAGCTAAAACTGAGGAAGTATAAACCATTGTTTGACATGTAATCCTGAAAAATGTTTACTTTTGAGTCCAGGGATTTTCAGGGGTCCAATAATGGCCATGTAGTCCAGATGACTTCAAATTACTTAATACAATGCTTGAAGGCAGGAATCTAGGAATTTTTTAGGTATGCTAGTCACAAGCATAGAAATCTTATTGGCCATCTGTTCATTTCCAAAAACTATAGAAGTGTGCCAATCTTAAGAGCATAGGAATTTGGATTGAGGAATAAATAAAAAGATACTTCAGAGGTTCTTGCCCTTAATGTTAACCTATCAAACATTCCCAGTTAAATATGAGGAATTCACCTATATTTTACAGATTACTTTGAATTTTATATTTATATTTCATTTTTTTAATGTTAAGCCTCTCGTGTAGTCAAGGTTTCTTTCATTTCATGGCAACATTCCAAGATGATAAAACAAATCTGGCTGAAAGGTTTTTTCCCTACTTTTAGTACTGCCAGGCAAATGATCCATCCGATGACAGGTAATAGCAGTAGCCTATGGGAAAGTATGGTATTAGTTTGAAAACACAGGGCAGCTGGCTTTATTTAGGCAGCTTTGTATTTTTCTGGCCCTTAACTCATGCCTTATTTGCATGTCAGATAACTTATGAAGATGTGAATAATTTCCTCTGTATTTGGCTTTTGGAAAAAAGTTTACTTAACTTCAAAGACCCCTCTTGGCTCAGTCAACAGCATAGATATTTTTCTAAGGATGAACTTAGAATCCCTTGGCAATCAATAAGTCAAATCAACAAATATCTATTGACCTCAGGGAGAGTTCTCTTCCTGTGGCTCCTTAGATATTCTGTGCATATCACAAAAGCTTCATCTGAACTGAATTTTACTTTTTAATGAATAAAAGCATTCCTATATGACTCAGAAACACAGAAAAGACATGGATGCTCAGAGTCTGCTCAAATATTTCTTATCATAGGAGATCAAGGTATTGATGCTCATGAAAACGGACAGTACTGGTTGTGACATTGATGTGACAGGGGAGTCTCTCCTGGTACCACAGAGCTCCTTGCACATGCCACGGGGTGATTTCTGCCAGAATCAATGACTCTCTTTTCTTTTTTTTAGCCTCTGCTTTCATCAAATGCTGTCCTTTAAATATTTTCAGGAACTGCTATAAAGGGCACATGGACAAAACCGAGGGGGAGGGTGGAAGCAAGGGAGGGAGGTGAGTTTGGATGGGGTGGAGGTAGGGGAGGGGAGAAAATGCAGACAACTGTAATTGAACAACAATAAAGTAATAAAAATAAAAAACAAACAAGCAAAATAAATATTTGAACTATATGGCTATGCCATCAGAGACCATGACTGAGGAAAGATGTTATATATCCTTAGGTCTAACTGTAGAGAATTACAGACACATAAGCTGTTAGAGTTTGAAAAAACTGTATCAGAAGAAATTTAGACCCAAAAAGAGAAAGTGGCTTGCTCAGAAGTACACAGTACACAGCTAAAATCTAACTTTTAGGCCAACACCTTTTGAGTACAGAGAGTCACATTGTCAGGAAAGAACAAAAATAGCCTTGGTAGAAATTTTTTCTTTTCTTAAAAATAAAAAATAACTTTTTCTGCTTATGAAATTAGTGCTTATTGTAGAAAACTCAGGAAATACAAAAACACCTGAGAAAAACAAGATAAAAAATACAGTTTTTAGTATAAAGTTATATTTCCTTCCAGTCTATTTCTCTGCAAATACTCACACACAGAAACACACACACACACACACACACACACATATACATACATACATTCATACATACAAACAAGCAAACATAGTATACCAGTTAGAGTTCTTGGTACGAAACAGAAAAAATATTCAGCTTGGATTTTGAAGATAATTAAATGAAGGAACTATTTATAGACTCAAAGGAGCCAGTGTTGGTACACCCACAGACTAGCAACAGTGGGTGGGAGGAAGAAAAAGAGTATTGGAGCTTAGGGAGATCTAGAGCCATGGTTGAATAATAAGCCATTCAAAGCTGTAGTCATAGAATATGTGGGCAAAGGATTAACCAGTCCTTCCCCCTTCTGCATGAGAGTTCGAGCTGTCATTAATTTCCTAAATGTTTCCCTGGCAACTGATGAAAGTTAGAATGTCAACAGTGTTAGGAGGCACCTCACTTTTGCTCAAAATGACCCCTGTATTGGGAGAACTCCAAAGACCTGATGGGGAAGCCATACTCTGAGCTTCCCCAAGTGCAGTGACCTTGCTTCCCCTTGCTGGGACCTTGGATGCTGTTCCTGTAAAGTCATTTCAAGAGATGATGCTTCTGTTGGATATAAAGCTTTTAAACCAGGGTAGCTTCCTTGCCCCTTGTGCCTTTACGGTGCTGACGTGGACTGCAGGAAAAACTTCCATGGAAGGGGGATACCCGACACTGCTTTGCTGAATTTCCTGTCCTAAGTCTGTCTGAATAGACTCACTCCAAGTGTGGTCTGTTTGTCTTTGAACGTGAATATGCAGTTGAATGTAAGAAAACCTTCCTGATGGGCACCTCAGGAATACATCACTGCCAAAACCATAATGCCAAAGCAGAGAGTGGAAGGGGAAAATACCCCAAGCGTTCTTTCTCTGCCCTGCAATCTCTTAATACTCCTCCCCCCACATTGACTCAACATAATCACAAGACGGAGGTCAAGCAGACAGTCTGATTGTCCCAGCTTCCATCAGGTGCCTCTCACAGTTTATCATTCTCATGTTGATGGACATTTGGGATATGCATAAAGCTGCTATGAATATTCACGTACAAAATGAGTGATACATTTTCCCTTTCACGTGGATAGATTCAGAGGAATGGAATTGCTGGATCATAGAATAGATAGATGTTTAACTTTTTAAGAAACTACCAGTTTTCCAAAGTGGTTGCACCGTTGTATACTTCCCAGCAACATATGAGAGTTCCACTTGTTTCATACCCCTCCAACATTTGGTGTTAAACTTTTTCATCTGGGTTCTAGTGGCTGTGTAGTATTATCCTATTGTGATTTTAATTTGCATTTCCCTGATGCCTTTATGATGTTGAAGACTGTAAAAAAATTTTTTTTTAATTTTTTAAATTACACTTTATTGATATGTTATTACAGTTGTCCTGATTCTTCTCCTTTTGCCGCCCTCCACCCAGCACCCTCTACTCCCTCAGGCAAGCCTCCCACCATTGTTCATGTCTACAGGTCATGCGTATAAGTTCTTTGGCTACTCCATTTCCTATACTGTACTTTACATCCCCATGGCTATTCTGTAACTACCTATTTGTACTTCCTAGTCCCCTCACTGCTTTACCCATTCCTCCCACCCCATCCCGTCTGCCAATCTTCTGGTAACTACACTTCCTTTCTCTTGCTTTTAAGAGTCTCTATCTAATCTTCAGCCACATCTTAATAATGATGTGTCTTGGAGTGGGTCTCTTTGCATCCATCATAATTTGGATTCTCTGTGCTTCCTGGACTTGCATGTCTATTTCCTTCACCAAACTAGGGAAGTTTTCCTTCACTATTTTTTCCAAATATATTTCCAATTTCTCATTCTTTCTCTTCTACTTCTGGCACCCCTATGAGGTGAATATTCACCCTCTTAAAGTTATTCCAGAGGCTATTTATACTATCCTCAATTTTTGAGTTCTTTTTTCTTCTTCTCGTTCTACATGGTTGGTTTTTTTTTTGTTTCCTTATGTTCCAAATCACTGATTTGATTCTTGGCTTCATCCACTCTACTGTTGTTTCCCTGTAAATTGTTCTTTATTTCAATTACTGTATCCTTCATTTCTGACTGGGTCTTTTTTATGCTGCTGAGGTCCTCACTAAGTTCCTTGAACATCCTTATAATCACTGTTTTGAACCCTGTATCTGATAGATTGCTTATCTCCATTTTTTTTTTAGCTCTTTTTCTGGAGTTTTGATCTGTTCTTTCATTTGGGACATGTTTCTTTGTCTCCTCATTTTGGCACTTTGTTTCTATGTATTAGGTAGAGCTGCTTTGACTCTGTGTCTTGGGAGCATGGCTTAATGTAGTAGGTGTCCTGTAGGGTCCAGTGGCACAGCCTCCCTATCACCCAAGGGTACTTGAGGTGCACCCTTTGTGTGGGCTGAGTACTCCTTCCTCTTGTAGTTGAGGCTTGGCTGCTGTTGGCAGGTCAATGGAAGGATTTACCCAGGCCCGTCAGCTGCAAGGACTGCCTGTGTCCACTGACCACCAACCTCTGCCCTCTATGGAGGATCAGCTGTGCAGGGGCAGGGTGGTGGTGCTCCCACGTGGTCTGTAGCTGTCCACTGGGTGTGCTAGCCCTGGGGTTTCCTGGGTGGTGCAGGCCATGGTCAGCTCCTACCTGTGTTTTGCCCTGGGCCACACTGCCTGAGCTGTAAAGCAATCTGAAATGGCTGCTACTTGTGCTGGGTTTAGAGAAGCTTCTCTAAGCCCAGCACAAGCTGTTACTCTAATCTGGCTGCTGCTAGGGCTCACTGAGGCCAGCTCTTGCTGGTTTGATAGGATTTAGGAGCCAAGACAAACCATTCTGATGGAAAAGCTGCTTGGGTGAGCCTATAAATTGGGTGGGGCAGAGTCTCTGGGGATCTCCACGGCAGACATAGTATTAGTCAGGTTGATGGAGTCTCAGATATGATATCAGCCTACTGGCTCTGTGGGGGAAGGGCTCAGCAAAGGGACAAAGGCCTCTGCTCATCCCGATGACAGACACTTCAGTCTCTCACTGTATACCCCCGTGCTGGAGCTTAGAGGGAGCGAGTCTGCATAGGTGAGTCTATGTGTGGGTTTCCCAAGAGGAACTGCTTAGGGTTCCAGCAGCCTCCTTTACCAACTCAGTATCCACTGGTTTTTGCAGCCAGAAGTCATGGGGACTTATCTTTCTGGCACTGGAGTCCTGGGCTGGGGGCCTGGTGTGTGTCTGGGACTCCTTGTTCCTGAGATATCCCTCCTAAATTTTTATCCATGTGGGGCACAGGGCCAGCCTGCTCCATGTCCTCACCCCTCCTACCAGTCTGGATGGATTCTGTAGTTGTCAGACTTCCATTCAACTTGATTTTGTAGTTGTTAGACTTCCATTCAACTTGATTTCTGACATTCCTGCGTGATGGTTGTTCTGTATTTTAGTTGTAATTTTGATGTGGCTGTGCAAAGAGGTGAGCCAGGTCTGCCTACATCACCATCTTCAAAGACTTTTTTCATGTACAGTGGTACCTCGGCACTTGTTAATTCTTTCTGGAACTTGTGATGAGTGCTGAAACCTATGAGAAAAACCATGAAGCAGAGTCCCAGGCAAGCCCTGAGTGCTGAAACATTTTTTCTCATCAAAATGCATCGAGTACAGGGTTTAATGAGTTCTGAAGCTGATGAGTGCTGAGGTATGACTGTACTTATTTGTCATTTACATATCATCTTTTACAAAGTATCTGTTCAAGTTGTTTTAGAACTGGATAGTCTTTTTATTAAACTGTGTGGATTCCTTATATATACTAGGTTCAAGTCCTTTGTCAGACTTATGTGTTATGATATTTTTCTCTCAGTCTGTGGCTTGTCTATTAATGGCAGCTTTGCAAAACTTAAAAATACCGATGAAGCTTTTAGGCTATTAAATAGCTGCTTCTCATAACATGGGTGGGCAGGGTTTTTTCTTATTATTTATGTATGATGAACTTGAAGTCCAGAGAAACTGATTTGCCTAAGATTCCATGCTGATAAGTACAGACCAGGGGCCAGGGCCCTGCTTTCCATATGATTGAGATTATTTCCCTCCTTGTTTTATGTACAGTTGAACCTTTCCCTTCTCAAGTAGGAAGAGTTTATAGAATTATAAATATCATTTTTTTAATTAAAGATTTTTATTTATTTATTTATTTTTAGAGAGGGGAAGGGAGGGAGGAAGAGAGAGAGAGAAACCTCAATGTGTGGCTGCCTCTTGCACTCCCCCAACTGGGAACCTGGCCTGCAACCCATGCGTGTGTCCTGACTGGGAATCGAACCAGTGACTCTTTGGTTCATAGGCTGGCACTCAATCCACTGATCCACACTAGTCAGGGCATAAATATCATTTTAAGGGAAGAGATCTTGTTTGACAAGTAAAGCCAACCTTCAAGGCTCAGTTGCTTTAGAGTGGTGTGTGATAGTACATTTTCAGCCTGTGCTTGATTTTTTCTTTTTTAATTAGGAACCCGACCTTAATGATGATGATAGAAATATGGAAATAACTCCAGGGGATGAGGCACTTCGGAACACCAAAGAGCAACGGGATCAGCAAAATCGACTGAAAGAGATAGATGCAAAGCTGAGAAAGATGAAGGAAAATGTGGTAAGTCTTTTTTAATTTGAAATTTAATTATAAGCAATGATTGTGTTTAAAAAGGTTCCAGTTTCTTTTGTCTGTTTTATGGCTGTTTTTATGTGTTAGATCTGTCAAGAGAACCGACATGGAAATTTGCCAGTTAGAATTTGAATGAAAGCTATAATATGATTTATAGACCTTAAAGGAGTATTGTACTTAATTGGACATGATGAATTTGTGAAATACTATCTGAAGTCAGAATAACAATCCATATGCATAATATTCTGTCTTACAGTAACATAAATGTCTTTTTTGTATGGAAAAATTTGGTAGTTGCTCCCCATATAAATTATCTTTATTATTGAACTTATCACTTAAATATTCCCACTTATTGTTCATAATTCATAAAATATTACTCATTAATTTTATCAATCCATCTTGAGCCTATTTCATGTTTTAAATACTTGCCATTTAAAGACATATCAGTGCTGATAGAGAAAGCTCTTAAGTCAACTTAAGTTGTGAGCTGGTTAATATCCTGAACCTATTAAAAATGCTCTATAATATGATTTTTCTAGCTACCCATAAAATGTTTCCAACTGGATACTTGGCTTTTACCTAAAACTAAACATGACAATGCTGAACTTGTGAATCTACCCACATCCTCTCTCCTAGGGCTGGTCTCGTCCTAGTTACCAGCAATACCTACTTTCTGCCTCTTACTAGATCCTATTATCTTGGGTGATCTTCAAGCCTCATTAAGTTTTAACCAGCCTGTCTGATTTGTTGCCATATCTTACCATAGTTCCTTAGGACTCTTAAAATCTTTTTTGTCCTGACTTGTATCATCCTTCTCTCAGCATTGCTGCCTCCTGTCTAGCCACTTGTAACCTCATCACCCTCTTCTCTCATTATTCACTTTTGTATGCTGCTCCGTGGGAGAGACAGCAGGTGAGTGATTTCGGTTAAATTCTGATCTCAGAACGCTCCAAGAGTGTGCACCAATCCCGACTGAGATTTCTCGCCCCTCACAAACATACCCTTCTGAACTGCTCTTCCTGTGGAAGCCTCGCTGGCCTGAAGCCTCGAGGGTATCTGGGTCTCATCAGTCAGGCAGCAGAGCTAAAGGGAATAAATGCACTGTGCTTCTATTCATAATTCCTTTTTAAATTTTTTATGGGAAATTTAATGGGGATTATATTTCAGGGAGACCTCTATTTTTATTTTTGGAGGGATTTTTTTCTCCTTGAGTCTGTATATATAGGGAAGAAGTAGAAGTAGGAGTGGTTAGGAAGTGTAAAGGGGCCTCTGGCCAATAGTCGTGGTGGTGGTGATGGAGCATTTCACACTTGATGTGGCGAACAGAATGGTTGTGGTTTGACGGGGTTTGAAAACTGTTGGTATTTCTTACTTCATGCCTGCCAATCCAAGGCAGACAAAGCCTGTCATTCTCTATAAATCAGTTTTCCTGATTTCTGATCCTTTATCATATGCTTTGAAAATATATCTCTTCTTTTCTACCATGTCTCCGTCATTATTTAATTTCTGACTTAAAATCTGGGTCCTTTAGGAAATCTTCTATTTTATTCTAGTGCCTTATGAAGGTTGGCTAGATTTAAAGAGACAAGATAAATATCAAGAGTTGGTTTTAACTAAGTGGAAAAGAAAAACATATAAGTAGAGAAGTACAATTATTGTGTATCTACTATGTGCCAGGTGCTGTTCCAAGTACTTTATAATTTAATGACTTATCTTCACAACCACTCTAAGATGTAAACACTACTGTCTTCAGTTTATAGATGAAGAAGTAGAGGCACAGAGAGGTTGAGTCACTTCTTCAAAGTTATGTAGCTAATAAGTGTAAGTGGGGGTTCAAAAGGTTAGCTTTTGTCCTGATTTCCTTTCACGAATAATGTTATTTTTTTGATAATTAAAGTATGATAAGTTTTTTATGACTAGTAATATTCATGGGAAAATGTTTGGAACCACTCATAAATGATAATTTCACAGTTTTGTATTTTATAGTCAACACTTTGAGAAACTGGTATCTGGTAGAGAAAAGCATATGAGGGTTGATCTATACTGTCTTTATGTTTCGATTGCTTAGACAAGAGACTATGTTTTCTGAATGATAGCTTCTGGAAATGGCTAACTTTACAGTGTTGTCTTATTCTCTGTATTGTAATAGAACATTGTTTTAAATCATTAATTTGGGTAAAAGAAGTAATCTGTGGCCATTGAGTTAGTTGGTTGACTTAATTATCAAATCCAGGCTTTTGGCCAAGATGGAGGTGTAGGTAGATATGCTTTGCTTCCTTGCACAACCAAAAGAAAGATAACAACTAGTTTAAAAACAAAAAACAACCAGAACTGCCAGAAAATCAAACTGTATGGAAGTCTGACAACCAAGGAGTTAAAGAAGAAACATTCATCCAGACTGGTAGGAGGGATGGAGACAGGAAGCCAGGGCAGAGAAGACACATGGCAAGGCAGTGGTTGGTGGACAGGATGATCCTACATTTGTGTGCAGATAAGTCAGGAAGAACAACTGGGGTGTGAGACAGACTACGCAACCCAGGGTTCCAGCACTGGAAACTAAAGCCTCAAAACCTCTGGCTGTAAAAACATATGGGGGTTGCAGCAGCAGGAGAAACTCTCAGTCTCACAGGACAGTCCATTGGAGGGGCCCATGGGATCCTAGAACATACACAAGCCCACCCACCCAGGAATCAGCACCAGGGGAGCATCTGAAAGGGCACAATCTGCTTGTGGGAAGTGAGGGAAGTGACTGAAAGCAGGATGGGGGCTGAGGGCTAAGCAAGCGGCATTATTCCCTTTCTGACCCCTCCCCCACAGACAATGCCACAGCAGTGAAATGGTGGCACATACTTAAGGCTCCACTCCTTACAATGTAACAGATGTACTGAGACAAAGAAATATGGCCCAAATGAAAGAACAGATCAGAACTCCAGAAAAAGAACTAAGCAGCAAGGAGATAGCCAACCTATCAGGTGCAGAGTTCAAAACAGTAGTAATCAGGATGCTCACAGAAATGATTGAGTATGGCTGCAAAATAAAGGAAGAATTAAAGTCTATACAAAATTATATGAAGGAAAATATTCAGGGAACCAACAGTGAAGGGAAGGAAATCAGGACTCAAATCAACCAACAAAAGGAAGAAATAAACATTCAACCAGAACAGAATGAAGAAACAAGAACTCAAAAAAATGAGGAGAGGCTTAGGAACCTGTGGGACAACTTTAAACATTCCAACATCTGAATCATAGGGTTGCCAGAAGGAGAAGAGGAAAAGCAAGAAATCAAAAACTTATTTGAACAAATAATGAAGGAAAACTTCCCCAATCTGGCAAAGGAAATAGACATGCAAGTCCAGGAAGCTCAGAGAGTCCCAAAGAAGTTGGACCCAAGGAGGAACACACCAAGATACATCATAATTACATTACCCAAGATTAAACTAAGGAGAGAATCTTAAAAGCAGCAAGAGAAAAGGAGAGAGTTACCTACAAAGGATAAGGCTATCAGCTGATTTCTCAAAAGAAACCTTGCAGGCAAGAAGGGGCTGGAAAGAAGTATTCGAAGTCATGAAAGGCAAGGACCTATATCCAAGAATACTCTATCCAGCAAAGCTATCATTTAGAATGGAACGGCAGATAAAGTGCTTCCCAGATAAGGTCAAGTTAAAGGAGTTCATCATCACCAAGCCCTTATTATATAAAATGTTAAAGAGACTTACCTAAGGAAAAAAAAGATCAAAACTATGAACAGTAAAATGACAACAAACTCAAAACTATCAACAACTGAGCCTAAAAACAAAAACAAAAACAAATTAAGCAAACAACTAGAACAAACAGTCACAGAAGTGGAGGGTTATCAGTGGGGAGAGGAAGGGAAGAAGAAAAAGGTACAGGGTATAAGAAGCATAATTGGTAGGCACAAAATAGACAGGGGGAAGTTAAGAATAGTATAGGAAATGGAGAAGCCAAAGAACTTGTATGTTCGGCCCATGGACATGAACTAAGAGAGGGGGAATGCTGGAGGAAGTGGTTGTGCAGGGTGGAGGGGGATAAAGGGGAGAAAAAAATGGGACAACTGTAATAGCATAGTCAATAAAATATACTTAAAAGGGGGGTCAAATCCATATTCAGTCTTAGAAATGGGAGAAGGAAAGAGTGAGCTAAGGGACATTGTAAGGTGGGGCTACTCTTGGAGTCGCATTGGTCCCAGGCATGATTTGTCAGTAAAGACTGAAAAAGTGACTTAACTCTCTGTTTCAGATGGTGGGTGAGGCTGCAGATGCATATTTGCCTTGGTTGAGGAAGTGGGATTTGATTTAGTCTGAAGGTGGAGGTGGTGGTGTTGTTGTTATCAATGAGTCTAGTGAGTGGGAGCTGGGGAAGTAGGCATGAAGAAGTGAAGTTGGGGCTCACAAATGTAGTGTGAAATTCAGTGGCATGCAGGGGCCCTGCGGGACATCCTTCATACCAGCTGCATAAGTAGCAGGATAAGCCAGGCTGCTAGAAACAAATTTTAGGATTTGCTCAGTGTGAGTCAGCAATGTAATGTAGCTGCTATGCTACACATTAAGGGGGGGGGGCGGTAAACATAGTGGATCATATTTGCATAGTAGAGTGACAAGGATGAGGATGAGATTTAACACCGGGTCACATGAAGGATTGTTAATGGGACTGACTATATTTAGCCTGGCAAAGAAAAGTGTATGTGTATTTTGTGGGGAAGAAAGAGTGGGATGGTGTGGTAGAAAAATCACACAGAATCACTTCCAAAAGAGATTTAAAGTCCTATAACTTTAAGTAATACTTTTAAAGTATTACTTTTTATTTTTTTATAGCGCAGGAGAAAATATGGTGATTGAAAGGCCATAAAGAGACAGATTTCAGATGAATATTAAGGAAGTTGGAATGATCTCAGTGGAAATAGTCTATCTTGGGTAAGGTTTTCCAGTGAGACTGGAGTGACACCTCTGCATAGCGTTAGAGAGGGGTGAAGTATCAAAAGGGTGTTTGAATGGGTTAGGTCAGTCTCTCCAGCACAAAGAGGCAGTTATGTACAGCAGGTGTGTGCAGGTGCTGTGCTTTGAGGTCCTTTTCACACCGGAGGGGAGGTCGTGTGCTGAGCCACTCACCTCTTGCCTAGTTTATTCATGGGGAAGAGTTCCTCTGTCAGGGTAACTACTTACATGGAGATAATTTGAGAAGGTAGAATCAGAAGAAAATGGAAATGGGCATAGTCATAGAATCGACACATAAAGCAAAACCCACAGATAACCTCAGTCACCTGCCGTACAGTGGGCTCAGGTACCTCCAACCCCTGAGTTTCCCAGCTAGCTCAGGGAGTCACTTTCTGTTGTTTTGGGCGCTGTTATGGCTTCTCTGCCCATTCAGTCTTCTAAGCCCTCTCTTTATACAATATTGCTACCCTGGATTATAGTCCTGTATATAAGCTGCTACAAATGGGATAAAGAGGTTAAGTTTAAGATCCAGATGCTGAAGCTGGACTGCTTGGGTTTGAATCTCAACTCTGTTCTTAATAGCTGTGTGACCTTGGTCAGGTCTCCTGATCTCTCTGTGGTTCAGTTCCTTTATCGGCAGAATGGGGGTAGTTATAATTAAGACTTACCTCACAGGCTATTTTGAAGATTAAGTCACTTAACACATGTGAAGTGCTTTGAAAAGGGTCCAGCACATTTTAAGTGCTATATAAATGTTTATTATTAACATTGCTGTTGTTATTGTTAACATTACTCGTATGGCATTTAATAAGCTTGTTTCTGTGATAAGGAAGGGGAGAAAGTAGTATAGAGGATGAGATTGCAGTGGTAAGCCTTGGAGAAAAATCGAGACACCCTTTTTCTGACTCAGGATGGAAGAAGGGAAGGATGGGCCTAGAAAAGCAGGGGTAGAGGTGGAGACAAGGTGATAGAGGTCAGTTTGCATGTTCTCTGTTTACTCTGTAAGTTAGAGATCCAGCCACACGGTCGGAATGAGAAGGCGGAGTGGAGATGGGGTCTTGAAGCAGGGGAAAGGACTGGAATAGAGTCTGTGAAGATGAAAAGAAAAAAAACCAGTGGTGAACAACGAGGACAGCCCAGCTGAGGCCGGAAACCATGACTATGAAATGGAGCCGGTCCATGCTTGGGGTGTGCTCTGACAGCCCCGGGCAGTACGCCAAAGATGGAGAAAACGGGTCGTAAGTTGAGGCAGAGGTGAGGGTAGGCTCAGTGATTGCAGATCGAGGAGGCAGTGATTGGTGGTGCCTACCGAAATGAGAGAAAAAGGAACAACTGTAGTGTGTATACCTCAGGTATCAGCGGGGGCCCCTTTGCACTTCTTTGGCCTGTTTTTATAACTTACTATGTAGCCGCATGTTAGAATACCGCACTGCTATACAAAGAATGAAGTAGAGCTGTGTGTCTTGGAAAGATGCCTGTGATGCAGTATTAAGGAAAAAGAGCCTGTTGCATAAGACCATGATCAGTATGATTCCATTTTAAAAAATCATAGAAAATTTCTGGAACAATATTTATCAAATGTTTAATGGTGATTGTTTTTACTGAGGATAGGATAGATGGAGAGTGAAAAAAGGAAATTCACTTTTTATAACATACACTGTTTAAAGGGAAAAGTAAGTTGGATTATGGGTGATTTTGAAATTTCTCACGCTTTTTTTGTCTATATTCCAACTTTTCACAGTACATGTGTTCCATTTGTAAGCAAAATTAATGTTTAAAGATGTGGAAAGCATTGATGCATACAAAAGATTACTCTATTATCTCTCAATAAAGTGGCCTTTATGCATTTAGAAAAAATAGAGTGAGTCATCACAATGAATAATGTTCAACTTTACCAGTGATTACAATATGTATTCAGACAACTTTTAGGCACTATATACATTTATCAGACTAGCAACAATAATGATAAATGTGATATAATTATATGTTAGTGAGAGTGGTGTGGAGGCGGAGACAGCAATATTTGAACATTGTTAGTAGCTTTTAAAATTGGTTATTTTAGTCCTGGCTGGTGTGGCTCAGTGGATTGAGCACTGGCCTGCAAACCAAAGGGTCATAGGTTCAATTCCCAGTCAGGGCACATGCCTGGGTTGTGGGCCAGGTCCTCAGTAGGGGATGCATGAGAGGCAACCACACATTGATGTTTCTCTCCCTCTTTTTCTCCCTCTCTTTCTGTTAAAATAAATAAATAAATAAATAAATAAATAAATAAATAAATAAATAACTAGGTGATTTTTCCCATGGAAAGCAATTGCTTAATTGTTATAGCTATACCATTATTTATATTTTTGATCCAAATAGTTACACTTTTTGGAATATTTCCATAGAAATAATACCCAAGGAAAAGCAAACCAAACCAAGTAAGAAACAGTTTAAGTGCTCTCAAATGGAATGCTAAAGCAATTTATACAATCCTAACCCATTTAATGCTATGGTAGAATAATAAAGACAACAGTTTATGGATCTGTCAGTAACTTTTAATTGGAAATGGGTAATATGAAACGAAAATAAAAATTCTAGATAGACTTTAAGTATCATCTATAATTCTTTAATGTATATACTGGTAACAATGTGAAGGGAAATAGAATGTCTTAATAGCCTTATTATCTTCTGTCTTCTGTTAAATTGCCTTTATTTCTAAGGGAAGGGGAGTCATAACTGAGGCAATTTTATTGCTTAATTATTTTTATTGATATACACTTTAACCCTTTAGTCTAATGATGTACTTATGGACTAAGTTAAATAGTAACAATAATTCGTGTTTGGTCTAATTTTTCTGAGATATTGGATGTTCCATTGTGATAATAAGACTAAGGGAATTTAAAAAAAATTAAAGAACATCTTCAAATTCTTGAGTTGGATTAAAAAAATGCCTTTAATGAAGTTGTGTAACAATTCTAGCTCTCACAAATGAAAAGAATTCAATTTTAGTCTTGCATTTTCCAAGAAAGAATCACCAATCTGTTTTCATCTCATTGCCTCCTTTAGTGATGAAATAGCCTCAGAGATGTTTTGTTCGTATTGTTAGGAAAAACTCTCCACGGTTCCCGGCGTTCTAAATACACTGACCGCACTTTTTAAGGGCTTTATTGTGTCTCTTTTTGATTCTCAGTTTGAACTTTATTCATTTTTTTCATCATTTGAAGCCTCTGCTATTTCTTTCTACATTCTTTCCCTTTTCAGTTTCCTGGAAACCGGTGAGCTTGGCCTTGTTTGGTGAACTGCATTGTCATCATTGCATCAAGATGTTTAGCACTCTAAGCCCTGTTGCTGGGCGTTGTGGATAAGAATGTGGTTCACAAAAGATGATAAGTCCTTCTGTTCTGATTCCCATTTCGACATGCTCTTGCCATTTAACCTAGTATGAGAATACATGGACCCCAATCAGAACATTGGAGGATTTCTTTTGCTCAGTGAATGGATGGAGGGTCTATCTTCAATTACTAAACACGCCATAGAATCGGAATTATAGGATGTGAGAGCTGAAGGGGCCTTAGAGGTCACACGGGCCATTTCCATGGATTAGTGGTAGACTTGGGCCAATCCCCAGTTCCTTCTGCACTTCATCCTGTCAACTTTTCGTTAAGTCCAACCTTTTTCAGTTACAGCTGTGTAGTTCAGTTAATTTTCAGCCAAGATTTGAGTCTACCTATAAATGTGGCTTTTCTCCTAAAACCTTTAAGCTGTTACCAACTCTTTATACACCTTTTTCAAATTCAACAGAACTTCAAATAAACCTGACATGTTTGTGGTTAAATGGGAGGACTAACTAGTATGCTATAGTATTTGCTTATTAACTTAGATCTGAGTTGGAAAAGTAGTTATACTCTCTCTTTGGTGTTATTATTCAGAACTGTAGAAATTATTTAGTCTTTTTTTCATTTGTAATAGTTTTAGGGAGATGGATAAAATACCACTGATGCAAAAACTTGGTATTTTTTTTTTTAAAGATTTTATTTATTTATTTTTAGAGAGAGGGGAAGGGAGGGAGACAGAGAGGGAGAGAAACAGCAATGTATGGTTGCTCCTCACATGGCCCTCACTGGGGACCTGGCCTGCAACCCAGGCATGTGCCCTGACTGGGAATTGAACCAGGACCCTTTGGTTCCCAGCCCGCGCTCAATCCACTGAGCTACACCAGCCAGGGATGAAAATGAAAATTTTTGATGGCAACTTTGTTATATAATATTTCCTGTTTTTTTCCTTAAGCTTTATTGTTGAGCAGAGGCTCTAGATATAGATAATAAAGCTAGTTAGGTCCTAACATAACTCACCTTTTGCTTTCTGAATTGGTTTTCAAAGTTGGTTGAGGCCATGTGTCATGATGTGGTTATATGGAACAAGTGCATGTACATGCTTCAAGAAGTAAGCAAATAATATCTCACTGAAGGATATAATTACATGTAACTGTATAAAGTAAAATAAGTATTATAAAAGTTATAATATGATATATGTACATATAAAGTACATTTAACCAGTATAACATCTATTGATATAAAATTAGAATGCATACATAAAAACTGCGACTGTTTTAGTGGTCGAGCCCAAGCCTGTTATTTGGATGTTAACATGGGGTTAACATCCCATTTAATTTGTGTTCTAACACCTAAGGTCACTTTTAGTATATTAATTCTTGAATGATTTTTTCCCCAATGGAAGTGTTATTAATATTCATATGTAGTCTTTACCCTTCATCATTTTTTTGACCAGCTATTGCCAGTTTTTAACAAACTTTCAGATCCTACATCTGCCTCTGGTTACTAGCTAAGGCTACCTCTGGCCAAAGCAGGGTTATCTAAAGCAGTGATCTCAACGGAGATGGTCAGAGACTGTATGTTACTGGTGTGGATAAGGAACTTTCACCAGAGTGTAAATCTATACGTTCTTTACTTCATCAGGAAAAGCTTGCTCGGTGACATGGTTGTTATAAACTCTGGCATAGCTCCTTACTTCTGGTAAACTGTTCAAGGACTGGTACTGGCTTTGAGGAGCACTGAGCGAAGGCCCATTCCCGATTCCCTGACATTGAAGCTGTGATTCCGGGCAACCAGCCTCCAGGATCTCTGCCATCGGCATGTGACTGTTCCCCCTTCTTTACCTTTATCTTATGTCTCCTAGACCTATGTTCCCCTTACATAGCGATGTCTCCATATCACAGGATTCTTCCCTGGTGCTTTGGCTCATGTATATTATAGGGAACTAGAGGCTTCCACCTCTGGTTTATTGGGCTCAGAGGTTATCAAATTCTTGTTCTCAACATCCCGTATGATTAGTATGATACCATTGTTCATCGACACTTCAGCTTATATTTTTATTTTAACAAAATTATTTATTATTTTATTTTTTATTCTTTGTAGTCTCTTTTTTTAAATAATTACTTTATTGTTTTTCAATTACAGTTGTCTGCATCCTCTCCCCTCCCCTCCCCCACCCCCTCCAACCCCACCTCCCTTCCCTGCCTCCCTCCTCCCCCTTGGTTCTGTCCATGTGTCCTCTATAGTGGTTCCTGAAGACCCTTCTCCCCATTGTCCCCTCCTCCCTCCCCTCTGGCCACTGTCAGACTGTTGTTAATTTCAATGTCTCTGGTTGTGTTTTTCTTGCTTTTTTCTTTTGTTAATTATGTTCCAGTTAAAGGTGAGATCGTATGGTATTTGTCCCTCACCGCCTGGCCTACTTCACTTAGCATAATGCTCTCCAGTTCCATCCATGCTGTTGCAAAGGGTATAAGCTCCTTCTTCCTCTCTGCTGCGTAAAATTCCATTGTGTCAATGTACCATAGTTTCTTGATCCACTCATTTGTAGATGGGCACTTAGGTTGCTTCCAGCACTTGGCTATTGTGAACTGTGCTGCTATGAACATTGGAGTATAGGTTCCTTTGAATTGGTTTTTCAGGATTCTTAGGGTATAATCCCAGTAGTGGAATTGCTGGGTCGAAAGGCAGTTCCGTTTTAGGTTTTCTGAGGAAGTTCCATACTGTTTTCCACAGTGGCTGCACCAGGCTGCATTCCCACCAGCAGTGTACTGGGGTTCCCTTTTCTCCACACCCTCACCAGCACTTGCTGTTTGTTGATTTGTTTATGATGTCCATTATCAATAGTTCGAAGTGGTATCTCATTGTTGTTTTAATTTGCATCTCTGATGGTTAGTGATGCTGAGCATCCTTTCATATGTCTCTGGGCCCTTTGTATGTCCTCCTTAGAGAAGTGTCTATTCAGGTCCTTTGCCCATTTTTTAATTGGGTTGTTTGTCTTCGTGGAGTAGAGTCATGTGAGTTCTGTATGAATTTTGGAGATCAAACCCTTGTCCGAGGTATCATTTCAAATATATTTTCCCACATGATTGGTTCCCTTTTCATTTTACTGATATTTTCTTTAGCCAGGTAGAAACTTTTTATTTTGATGAAGTTTCATTTGTTTATTCTTTCTTTTATGTCCTTTGCTCTAGGAGACATATCAGTGAAAATATTGCTACTTGGAATAT